>JANHFO010002883.1:143194-155197 GCA_032468095.1 Pareas carinatus | reverse complement strand
CATGGGGAAAGAAACTCTGGGGGCAAACAACATTGCCAGTTGTTTTCACATGCAATGCCCTATAGCAGTGACTGGAGGGGAGAAGTTGAAACAGTTTATGTCCAGGATGTAAGGGGTCTTTAATTTTTTTTTCCGCCTTGTTTCTGGTTCATACAGTATACAGGTCCTCAATGGAAGGCAGGCTGGTTGCAATTGTTTTTTCTGGCGTCATAACTATTCATTGAGGTCTGTCTCTGTACTGTTTGGTTGCTGTACCAAATCAGCCAGTAATAGAGGTACAATTGCCAGGCTCAATAATCTTTCTGTAGAACTGTATTAGCAGATTCTTTGGCAATCTGAATTTTCTGAGTTGATACAGAAAAAACATACTTTGTTGTGCTTTTTAAACAATGGTTCTAATGTTAGATGTCTATTTCAAATTCTGGGCGATTATAGAACCCCAAAACTTCAAGGTCTCTGTTGTTGATACTGCATTGTCCAATATTGTAAGAGGTGGTAGAATAGGAGAGCTTCTTTTTCTTCTTTCTTTCTTTTCTTTGCCTTTCATTATTAGTTGCTGAATTAACTTTTCCATACATGCAGCTATTAAAATGTGATCGTACCGAGTTACATTTATTTTATAGCTCTAAGTATATACAGCTAGCTTTATGTAACTGTTGAATATTTTAGTGCACAGTGTTTATTGCTATCTGTATTCATAAGTCAACAGGCTGTAGACAATAACTTCATTTTCTACTTAGCTAAATAATAGTGGGAAATGATGATATTTGCCCTTTTTTCTTGATAGAATAACTTTAAATGAGAGGCATTTCTACAGGTGAACTGAGTAGGTCCTTTTGCCTTGTTTTAGGTTAGGTTAAGAGTCCTTAAGCACAAAGACCTCTGATCACCATCTGGAAAGCAGCAGATGATGAGGCAATAGCAAAGAGACCCTCTCACTGGGGCTGACAGCATCTTTTCTATGTTCCTCTTCTTCAGTAATCTAACCCAGGAGTGGCTCTCAGCATTTACAGATGCTTAAATTATTATGTTCTATGGTTTTTGTCAAAAGAAAAGCAGGAATAAACACAATTTTATTTACTCATTTATTTATTTATTTTTGTCATGATGACTAATGCAAGCTTCAAACATGAAAGTCTAAAATGCTCAGAAATTGTATACTTGTTGATCAGAATGATGAGCAGGAAATCTGAAATGTCAGTTGTGCTATACTTGTAGCAATCTGTAAGGAAACTTTACAACCATTGGATCAACATAAAATTGCTTTGTAAACTTTATTTACAATTATACCTGCTATTATTCAATGTGAAACCTCCATGAGAATTTTAGACTCATATTTGCAGTCACTGTGTAAGTGTTGATATTCTGTATACTTTGCAGCATTTTATATAACAGTTGTTTTGCAACAAAAGGGAAAAAGCTCTATTTGGGTTAGCACCCCTCCCATCTTGAAGGAGTAGGCTTGGGGGAGTGGCTTCCAGATTCATGACTTTTGAATCAGCAGATGAAGACAATGGATAGGCAAGTCTTTGCCCATCTTTGACAACTGCAGCTCTCTTTGGAGGAAGAGGCTTTGTTAAGAGTGTCTATTGTCCTTATCACCTTGAGGTTGGAGTATTGCAATGCATTATATATGCAGTAATTGTTAGAGGCTACCTGGAATCACAATCAATAGAGAATTTAATTGCCTATGGGTTAGTGGTAATCTCTGTCACATGGTACAGGTTCTGTTTGTGTGTGTGTGCGTGCGCATGCATTACTTACTAATAGGTTTCTGAGCATAATTCAAAACATTAGTCTACTTCTAAACACTACATGATTGGTCCCCATGTAACTGTCATTCTCAGATAGAATTCCTTGTACCATGTATACAACCCAAGAAGGCATATTTGGAACTTTCTCATGAGATTTGGGGAGAAACAAGTTTCTCAGTGGCTACTTGTTAGTTATGGAACATGCTTCCTTCAGAATTCAGGATGGCTTCTTCTTTCTGCCAACCAGAAAGATTGTTAAAATATAGGGTTTAATGATCTATCAAGAGGGTCTCTTCATATGTAAGGGTATTTTATTTGGTTTCATGTAATTATATGATTTAACTTTCATTGTTATAGGATGGTTTATGATGTTATCATTTTGTTTCTATTTTATGGTTGCAAACTGTCACTGTCCAGAGGTGGAATGGAATTGGACTGTCTAAAGAAAAAGATAAAGAAATAACATATTGGAAATCATTTTCAACTTGGCAGTATATAAATAATGTAACAAATAAATAAATATTGCTCGCTGCAGATTCATGGTGAGAGACATTAAAATATGATGAAGTGCCTGTGTTTTTAAGATTCTCCACTTCCTAGCAATGCAATAAACATGACCAGCGTTTAGTCAGACCTAGTTATGTAGAAAGAAATACACTTCAATTCTAACAAGCTTTTTGTTGCTTGGGAGCTGTCCAACGTCCTGAATGTCTGACAAGTCTTTCCTGGTGAGTTCTGAAATTCTGAATCCTACAGTAGTTATTGCCTTTTATTTCTTTTCTCTGGACTACTAAAGATTTGTGCTCCTGAAATACTTGGTTAGGATTAACATCATGCAAGTTATACTATAAGGGATACTGCAATAATAAATGTGTCTGAAGATGTGTCATACCTTTTGCTATATAGAAACAATTACACATTACCTGAGGCTCAGAAATATAATCTAAGCTCTTTATTCTCATTGATTTGCACTGCCAAAATTAAAAGCTGAAAATAATTGGTGTGAAAAGTGCTTAAATTTTGCTAGAAAATGCTTTAAATCATTAAAAACTTGACACTACTATTTAGATTCTGAACCCTCCCATAGTAATTGCAAATCCAATAGTAGTTGCCATGGTAAATGAGCAATAAATTACTACATAAATGTCAATAAACGTCATAGAATTTAATTGGAAAATATACATTGACTATGACTTGGAACTTTCTGCTTATGCCTATTAGCCATGGCAATTCCATTCTGCCAATAGTGAAGTTTAGTGATCTGATCCAGAGCAATAAAACAATTAAAAAAATGAATTCTGGTCCACTTTGAAAATTGGTTTTCTAAATTCTAAGCTTCTTGAATTCACACAGGGGATAGATCACAAGTTGCTCAGCACTATGAAAAAGAAGACACTGGTCTGTTTATTTTTAATTCTATGATTTTCACAAAACTATGGATATAATTCATAATTCATTTAGTATAGCAGCAAAGCTATCATAGGATTATATTGCAGTCATTATAATTGAATCTGAAACATCTTCTGAGAGTAAATTTGTGGGAACTATTTTCACTGGAAATGTTAGTATTAGTTGTAAGGATGATACTATTTCCTTACTCTTGCACCATCATGTTACAGGAGATCTAATTTGAGTTTAGCACTTAAATCAGGGACAATAATCTGAAAAATAAAAAAATACTTAGAAGACAGTGGCAAATCTCTTTTCTATTATTGCCATTAAAACAGCATATATTGTCTCCATGTAGATACTGGAAAGTTAACTTGACTCAGTGGAAATTTTCACTTAACTTGCACTAGCATAATTAGAAACTATAATATTTTCTAAAAGCTGAAATGAAACATAATGTATTATTTGAAACTCTTATTGGAGTTCCTATAAACTTGCCTCTTATTGCATTATGTCTCCCACACAATCTTTTAAAATTATATGTTTTAGAAAATAGCAGAAAAGCACTCATTTCTTTTATATATTTTTAGTAAATAGCATTTTTCACCAATGTTCAAGCCTCCTATCACACCAAGAAGGGATTAGCATTAATATAATTAAAAGAATGGTTGCCAAGGTGTTCTTCATAACACTTAGATTTGCTTCCTTCCTCCATTGTGTGTCAGTGCATGTTCACCATTTTACAAGCAAAACATCTGTTTCTTCTTTTCCTTATGTTTGTGTTGGAACAAACTCTTATTGCTGCTATTTGTGGCAGTCCATGAAGGTTCAAAATGCACATCAGATATATTCATCATTTAGATCAGAGCGTATGGACTACTAGGCATGTGTTCTAGTTCTTAAAAGAGCAATTGTCAAACTGTGTGAGTTCTATCATCATCTTAAAATGCCCTGTAGTCAAGCTTGACTCTTGATCAGTGCATTCATGCCATTTTCTTGACAGTATCATGGCAGTGATTTGCCACTGCTCTCTTCAAGGACTTTCCTGTTGTATTCCCCACTTTAAAACAGCCCTAGAATTCCCAGACAATTCCCTCATCCAAGTATTAAACTGATCTTGCTTAGCTTTTATGTTCAGCCAAGAATTCCTTGATGCAACTTTTTTAGTAATTTGCTCTGCATGTCTATGTCCACATCTAAAGTACACACTTGCCTACTCAGTTATGCTGGATGCATGAATATGGAATTAGGTAACAGCCTGTTTTAAAAGTTCAAAATAGTGATCTGGAAATAGAGCACTTAAAGCCATTAAATGATAAGTAAAAGTCTGGTTTTATTTGGTTTGTAATCATGACTCCATTGATGGCTAATACTGAACATTTCACAGGTTAGTTTAATCTTCAAGCCTTTGTACTGATCCAGATATAAGATACAATTATATCCCATAATAGTGGTTATAAATTTCGGGTTTTCTTCCTTCCAGTTCCTCAAGCAGGCTTACCTCTTAAACAATTTCAGTAAACTGTCTTGTTTCTGTTTATAGAAGCAAGCACAATTATCTCTATTGCCCTCTAACCAAAGACGTTTTTGCTATGGATATATTTTGTGATTCCACAAACAACTTCTTTTTCCCTCCCTTAATGGAAGCTGAAAAATTGTACAATCTCCCATTAAATCAGAGATTCCTACATTTTCTAAATCAGAAAAAATATGGGTAATTTTTTTTTCAAAGAAGCAAGGATATGTAAGCCCATTACTACTTGTTCTGGAACAATAAATAATAATTTTCTGGTTTAAGTTTTATAGACATCCATCGTGCCAATTTAGTTCTGGGGTGAGGTACATTATATATACTGAAAGGGAGTAAAAAATAGTCACAGTAATAGAAGGTGTAAGATGACAAAAGGCACTCTAACAAAAGGCACCTAAAGACACTTAAAAAACCTCATTATACCTCTTCGCACTTTTCTATCTATGCAAATCATCTAATCAACATTTAATTTTTCCATTCACTATTACTACCATTTTTCCATTGTATACAGGAACAATAATAACATTTTAATTATAAGGTACAAATGCATTCTATATACACACTTAACCAAATTATTTCATCTCTTTTATTTTTAATTCCTTTCACTCTGCTAGAGGCTCTTGTTTATGACTTTTTTCCACATGCAAGACAATTCTTTAATTTTCATCAAAATTGCTCTGAAGTTTCTCTTATTCTTTTAATTTTAATTGTTTCTTGCTGTTTTACTACATACTTTGCAACATTTCTCTCTCTATATATGTTACTTTTTTTTCAATCTCATTTTCTTTGCCCCAACCATTTCTTATATACATTTTCCTTATCCACTGCTTGTTCTACTTCAGCATCATTTTACATTTCCCTGCTAGTATAACTTCTTTGTCACACCGTAAAATAATTCTTTTCACTCTAGTCAGAGGCATTTCAACATCCTCCATTTTTTAATGTTTAGTTTCCATTAATTTCGAATTGATTAATCTGTTTTTATCATATTCCTCAGATAAGTCTGTTTCACATCTTTGCAATTTCCAGTTTTTCCCCATCTCACACTTGAGAGAAAAAACAACTGATTTCACATCCAGAACTTCACTGTTCTTTATTCATTTTCTAAATATTTGATTGCAACAATCAATATTGCATGTGGATTTATGTGCATTTCTTGGACATAAAGATTTCCCCCTCACGTGCATGCTAATTAGTCCGATTCTAGGGGTGGTGCTTATCTCCTTTTCTAAGCTGAACTGTCCGAAGATGTCTTTGTGGACATGTGGTCATGTGGTCATGTGGCTGACATGACTAAATTCCAAAGGCACACAGAGCGCTGTTACCTTCCTACTGAAGTGGTCCCTATTTTTCTACTTGCATTTTAACATGCTTTAGAACTGCTAGGCTGGCAGAAGCTGGGGTGAGTAATGGGAGCTCACTCCATTAACCAGCACTAGGGATTCGAACTGCCAAACTGCTGACCTTCTGATTGACAAGATCAGCATCTGAGCCACCACATAGGAATTCTTAAAGCACATGTTCATGATACAGACTTTTTTTCTAAGCAGATTCTAATCAAGCTGTCCCATTCATTCTGGGAGTCTTCAAATAGCCTTGTAACTCTTTCTTCTGAGTTGTTTCATTTCCACCTATCCATTATGCCAGAGTATCAAAATAAATATCATTTCCCTTCTGGATTATGTTCAATCAGAATGCTGAGCATTTTTTTCAAAAGTAATTTCTTTTCCTTTATCAATAATTCCTGGACTGTAACATGCTATGAATGCTTACTCTCATACAGATCCACAGCAATCCGTATGATATAATTCATACTTTAGATATACATTTTTAGCTAAATAGTGAAACCCAGGTCTTCCCTTTTCATCATGTATTCATCAACTTCATTCTGCATGTTTGAACTCCCTTTATTGAGGTCAATAATTGTTCAATTATGGACAATGATTTATCCATAGTATCACCACACACAATTTAGTTGTCTTTATTCATTTCATGTGTTGATTCATTGTGCATTTATTCTTCTTATATTTCAAGCCACAATCTATCATATTCAGACTGACGATAGACCATATACATCTTTGAGCCTATGATGGCTTTCATCAATTAAATTTTTAATGTAATGTCTTTTTATTAAGAGAGAAAGGTATAGACTGTATTACTAACCTTAGTTATATCTTTGTCAATAGAAAATAGTAATATTTCTGTCTATTGCTCACCCAGATTTTTGTAGTACATATATGGTAGTCCTATTATTTCTTTTTTGTTACTTCCCCTTTTAATTTCTGATAATACATTTCTTGAAAGGCAGACACCCTATTTTTTGGATAGCGACATCTTTAGGTATGAAGCGAGAGCAGAATTATGAAAATAACATTGTGATACCACAATGCAAGTGTTGTCTCTTTTGTATATGATATAACACACAGGTATGAAAGGGCAGAAGTTGTCACTGTCATGATATTACTTTTACTTCAGACAGTTGAGTTTGTGAAGCAAGGTTTTATAATAAAGAAGCATAATGAAACATGTTTTGTAATACAAAATCTCTTTTCTGAAAAAGATGAAATCATAGAAATAGTGTATTATCAAATATACTGTAAATGCACACATAAACACACACACAGAGAGAAAACACAGAGACAAACACATTGAAATTCAAATAGAATCAAAGGAATAACATAAATTTAGGGTTTATTAGGAAAAATAAAAGATATGCAAAAGAATATAAAATATGCCCAGATCTTTTTAACTTCTAAGCTTAAGTTTGATACCCTCTAATCAAATGCAAGATCTCTTCAATGTGCTTTAACTACACTAAGTACTTTGCACAACAAAATCATCCTGGGATAAAAAGTGAGGGAGATTGTCTTGAAAAAATGCTTTGCAATGCTTCACAATCCTTTCTTAACTTCCCCCAGCACTTTGAAAAGTTAGAAAAGGCTGTTGTATATCTATAGCACATGAAAAGCATATTATGATCTCAGTGGAAATATATATTCATTATGTCCATAATCATTCCTTGTTTCCATTTTACAACAGCAATTTCACAGAAAAAAAGAAGATTTATTAGAATTTTGATAGCTTAAATGTATAGAAAATGAATTTTGAACTTTTAATTTCTCTAGCAAAATTAAGCAGTTGATATTCTATTAGGTGTATCATTTTCCTATCTTGTTTTGCCCCATCCTGGTAATCTCTAGATTTATTGAACTACAGAACCCATGAATCATAGCTATGGACTCTATGTTATAATCCATCACATCTGGTAGGCTTGAGAAAGACTGCTTTGCATGATAATCTGTTTGATTCAGAATCTTTTTTTAACTATTGTGCCACTTACAAACAGGCTATGACTCTATTTAAAGTTTGTAAATACGTGACATTCTATAAATAAATGAAATCAGGTGTAATATGTTCACATTAGTAAATGAATGAGCTCTTTTTAAAGACCTCAGCGGATCTCAGGCCTGAAAGTTCACTTAGCATTCAGTTATTAATCCTTGTAGGGCATCTCAGTGAGCAAAAGGTGATGAAAGTCAACTGGTTCTATTCTACATGAATATTTAAAAAAATCTAGAAGAAATAGCAAATAGAATGGATAACTTGGCCAAATAAGAATTTAAAATTCTTCCAACATTGCATCAGCAACCAGGAAAGTGCTAAGAATGTTTAGCTTAGAGTAACACATGCAAGATAATTGGTGAATGAGTTGGCTCTACTGTATTATCACAGTATTTGCCTTTTATCTTTTTAACTGATAGAAGTCTAATTCTTCTATTTGTCTCATTACATGCTTCTGTAACAAAAGAAAGCACATGAATAAAAGTAGTATGCATATAAAATACATATGGACATTAAGAGGCGAGATAATATATGTGGTTTCTTACTTTAACAATGTTTAGAATTACACATACACACTGTCTAAAAGTCTTGTACATGCTAATCTGATTATTTCTCTGAGACAGCCAACTCCAACCTAGCTGGAAGGTGTAATTGACTCCATCTGGATAGCATGAGATTGAAAAGTGTATTCTGAAACATAGAAACAAAAGAATACAAATTCTTTGATCGATTATGGAAGATAGCAATGTCTACCTAGCCTTTCTTTCTCCAATCTTACTGATATATTGAAGCTGCCATACTTGCTGAGTGATTATTCACTTGGCTTCCCTACAGTCTTAGAAGTTTCTAAGCAGAAAGCATCACCTGGTTGTCCATATTGGGGCTTACCAATCAGTAAGGTTTAGCTTGATTACCCGGATAAACTGTACATTAGACAATAAAGTAAAAAAAAAATCATGGAGCAAGGCAATGATAAAGAGTTGTCCATTTGGTCATCAGGAATCCACTACGATTTCAAGGCAACTTTACTTTTACTACTTCTACTATGGTAAAATGAAATGTGTGTTCTGAATCTAATATCTCCATTCCAAAAGGGGAATAAAGATGAATTCTCCTTCATAATAACAGCACCTTCTAGTGAAATTATCAGAATTCAACGTTTTCTCTACATGCTGTTTCCTTATTTCATCTTGTCCCTTAGTTATCTTTTCTTTTGAACAAATGACTTTGAGTAACTTGAAACAAGTTAAGAGTGCCTGTTCTCTTCCCCATTGTTTTTCCAATTCCAAATTATTCCTGTTATAAAAACATGTGGTTGGATGTAACTTAATGCTACCAGATCTAATTGTTGGATGTAACTTAGAGATACCAGATCTGGGCTACAAAAATTCAGATGGTTGTTAGATAAAAGGGTTACATCTATTCTGGAGCAATATAATAAATATCAATTAATATATAACAATTGCTACTTTCTTCGCCACTAGTGACTTTGATTTGTAGCTTATGAATTGTATGATGCTTTCGCTTCCAGAATCAATCTGGGTGTGAATACAGATTGCAACAGTACAGAAAATGACCAATTTAAGTCACCTAATATGTTGCACAATGTCTAAAGAGCTAATTAACAATCCAGTCAATCAATACATAAATAGGACACGGTGGCTCAGCAGATATGACACTGAGCTTGTCGATTGGAAGGTCTGCAGTTTGGATCCCTAAAGTCACATAATGGAGTGAGCTCCCGTTACTTGCTCCAGTTTCTGCCAACCTAGAAATTCTAAAGCATGTAAAAATGCAGGTAAAAAATAGGGACCACTTTGGTGGGAAGATAACAGCACTCCATGCACTTTAGACTTTTAGTCATGCCGGCAACATGATCACAGGGACTTCTTTGGACAGTGTTGGCTCTTCGGCTTAGAAATGGAGATGAGCACCACTCCTAGAGTCTGTTGCGACTAGCACACATGTGCAGGGAAAGCCTTTACTTTTATATATATAAATAACCACATACCAGCTGTATTATTTAAACCCAAGCCTCAGATGGCAATAAATAACCTTGCATAGTAAAACTATTACTATAAAAATATGATAGTTTGTTTTTGTTTGGTCCAGTCTATGAACAGAATTCCTAGGAGATGTTTGATTTTGATGGTACAGCAACAGTGGTTTCAGGTGACAGGGTGTACAAATCCAAGTAGAAATCTTTTCCTGAAGTAACAGTTTGAGATGTGAGTAGATATAAAGAGGAAGAAGTGGCTTTTCTTATGCATTCATTCTCAGAGAAAGGCTGCCTGTTGGGCTATATCATCCTAGTATAGCCTTCCACTCCTGCCTGCCTTGTTGACAACATTATAGCACCTGCTGACATAGCTGTGAGGGACAAAGAAGCATTACAGCAGGGCTGATCTCTTGATTAGCAAGAATTACTTTTGCTTAACAGTCTGATAGTGTTAGACTAGTACTAGCCCCCTGGAGAAAGCAATTCTCCCTCATTTCATTGCTGCCATCCTAATTATATTCATGCAAAATAAAGTGATTGCAAGGAGGTTTATGCTCCTGGAACTGTGTTTCAGTTGTGTTTGAATAGGAAGGGACAGATGGAGCCTATTTCAATAGATGAAAAGATTTGAAGAGAGAAGCTGGGGTAATGAGCTCATTTTTATGCCTACTGTGGATAGCAAAATTTGCCCAGCTTATGAAAGACTATAGACTTTTTTGCACCTATTAAATCCCCAAAAGTTGATGCCCTGATGTCCAAATTGGACATACCTTGGGAGGTACTGTATGTACTGCAAAGGAAAGGAATGCTTGTGTAATTGAAAGAAATTTTGCTACAACTAGTTCATGTGAAATATAATAGGTTGGAATGATTCAAGTATAATGGTAATGCAATGCCTATAGTGAAGCATGAATTATCAGACTTTATAAATTCTTAGCACATAATCACTTGCCATAAACTATAAGTGCAATGAAGTGGTACAAAGATAGAATGCTTTGAATCAATACGCCTTCCACTCATAAATAAATAAATAAATATCCATTAATTATTACATTTGTAATTTATATTTATAAGCAGCACAACTCATTCAGGAAGATTCCTAAATCGTGCATCAAATTCAGAACAAAATAAACCCTCTTCAATACCAAGAATACCATGTACCATAGCCACTTGATCTTGTTTGAATTGAGTTTAAGCCTGTTCCTTCTCATCTAAACCCAAACTCCATAAACATTGGGACATGATTTCATAAGCATCAATTGGTCAACCTGAGGTAGAGATATACAGTTGAATATCAGTCAATGATATCTGACCCATGACAATGGATGACATCATCCAGTGGCTTCTTTATATGTTAAACAGTGTTGAACCTTGAGACATCTGTATAAACCATGGGCTTCAGATTAGACTTGCCCTTACTTGTCCATACCAACTGGAATCAACCACAGAGAAAAGAAGAGAGTTACTGCTTCAAATCCTGTAGCCAGTCCAGAAGGAATAGGTGGTAATAAAAAGCTGTTAAAACATCAAAAAGTACTGAGACAATCATGCAAGCCCTACCCCAGAACTTCCAAGAGTAATTAACAGGAATAATCAATGCTATCTCTGTACTATATTCTGGTCTGATACCTGATTGAAATAGGTCTGCCTCTTCAGGGCCTTCTAAAACTGTCATCTTGCCACCATCTCTACATCCTTGGAAACAGTTGGTACCACTAGGTAGTCCAGATCAGGAAATCAACTACACAAGAAACTAAAACTACATTTAGTGATTTGACTATAGTGGAAGTAGAAGTTATATCTCCACCTTCTTTTAGTTCAATCTGCTTGAGCTGTTTCCCATCTTTTGCCAAAGCAATGGTTCTTACTTATGTGTATATTTAAATTTATTAGCCAGCCAGCTTCAGTGACTTCGGGCTGATTATCTATTTATTTATATATCTATCTATCTATCTATCTATCTATCTATCTATCTATCTATCTATCTA
>JANHFO010002883.1:125172-140479 GCA_032468095.1 Pareas carinatus | reverse complement strand
ATTCTAATTCTAATTCTAATTCTAATTCTAATTCTAATTCTAATTCTAATTCTAATTCTAATAATTCTAATTCTAATGGGAAACTCATCCTTGAAAGTTTTCCTGAGACAGGAATATGTATTCTCCTGCGCCATCCAAGTCCCAACTTTCCACTGCAGTTTGAGGTTGGGGCAGCTGCAAGGATGAGGAGGTGTAGTTGGTCACCAGCTTAAAAAAACATGCCAACTGAGAGCACCCCAAGGATCATCTTCACTGTGAACTTGTCCACCCATTGATGGACAGGTACTCTTGTAAATTGAAAATACAGTTGGCAGAAAATGGCGAAATGTCTTTGTGTTTCTGCTCTAGACCAGCGCTTCTCAACTTGGCAATATGACTGATTGAGGAATTCTGGGAGCTGAAGTCCACACATCTTATATTTGTTAAGCTTGAGAAACAGTGCTCTCACCCTTTCCTTGTTTGTCTTCTATCATTTTCTGTTATTTGCTTCTGCATTGTGATTTTATTTGGGGATTTGGGCCCTTTTGTAAAAACATGGTTGAGCTATAAATTCTATGGCCATGTAGAAGTTGAAACCAAATGCTCAGTTCAGACTGTATTCCCAAATATGTCAGAATATGAAATGAGATATTACTCACTATACGGGGTAGAGCTTTGAAAAATAAAAAGCGCTCTTCTTTTTTTCAAAAGCAAACAGTGTTTCTCAACCATAGCATCTTTAAGATGCATGGACTTCAAGCATTCCCCAGCCAGCATACTGTCGGGGCAATTCTGGGAACTGAAGTCCACATATCTTAAAGTTGCCAAGCTTAAAGAAAAACTGCTTTAATAAATGTACATGTCTACTGTGTTTCCCCGAAAATAAAACACAGTCTTATATTAATTTTTGTTCCCAAAGATGCGCTAGGTCTTAATTTCAGGGGATGTCTTATTTTTCCACCGAGAACTTCCTGTCTGCTCCGGCTGCACTGGAGGGGAGGCCTTATTATCGAGGAGGTCTTATTTTGGGGGATGCCTTATATTTCAGTGAGACGCAAAACTGTAAATAGGTCTTATTTTCGGAGGATGTCTTACTTTCGGGCAAACAGGGTACCCTGTCCACACACAAACACTCTTCATTTCTGAAGAAACAATGCTGCCTTCCTTAGTCTTTGTTTCCTCAGTTCACACATATAGTCTAAGTAATTGCAGAGCATCTCTTTCTTTCTCTCTTGCCAGATGAGATGTGGAACAAGGGGAAAATTCTTCACCTATGACAGTATGACATTTCTGTTAATTTCAAGGATGACCTTTCAACTACAGGACTAATGTAGTGGGGGTAGGGTCAACCTCAGGAGTTCTTTGAAAGCACCAGCCATTTGAAACAAAAGGTGGTAGTGCTAAGAGTGGGCTGAATATTGTAAGCAAAACTCTGTGCGTTCTGCATAGTCAGTGGACACAGCTGGGAACTCTCTGTCAGACAACATGGATTTTTGTTTTAAAATATTCTAGTATGTGTCATTTCCTGAAATTTAAAACATACAGTTGAACTCTCATTTCAGATCAGAACTGCCCAGAATTCTTATCTTTTTGCCTTGGTTTTCTCATATGATCCTTTGCTTTCTTTGGCAACGTGCCGAAATTGGCTTTGGGGATGGAGATGTGACAAGAACGATAAAATCTCATCAGCAATATGCTGCAGATAGCAAAACAGATGGCGGTCCATGAGATGAGAAGCTGTCATTCCTGTACTTTGATTGTCTCAACAATCCTACTTGATTCTCAAGAATACACTGGGTAGAGTCTGTTCAATTACAAGGGTATTGCCTTGTAAAGCCGCTTTGGAGTCGTTTGAGCCTGTGAACTATGAGAAAGTGTATAGATTCTCTGTGAATTAGGCTCTGTCATATGTAGGCTGAATCCTTGCCTCTTCTTGTTATTCCAAGTTGCCAGAAAAGGACTGATTTTATAGAGAGGAAAATGCTTCTCTGGATGACCGAGTGATTATGCTGACCCAGACAAATGGCAGTCTTTCCGAGAGGCAATTCTTAAGGCAGTTATTTTGGACAGCTATTGCCATGTCTCCAACCATCCACCTGTCTGGTTAAGGACTTAACATGGACCAGAAATGGATGACAAATAGTGGCATCTAAACTAGGAGGATGTCTCTAGTGTTCAATACTGTCAACTATGGCATCCTTTAAAATTGCCTTTGGTAATTGGGGATTGGAGGCGCTGTGTTGCTGTTATTCTGTGCCTTCTTAAATTGGCATTCCAAATTGATTGGAATGGAGACAGATGTGTACAGTTAAGGAAACAAGTACAGAAAATAGATATGTATTCCTGAGTGCTATTCCTGAAACATCTCTAGATTCTGGGTGTTTTGTAAAATGTTTCCACAAGTTAGTATTGCTCTTCTCACCATATCATTAATAGGAAGAGAGTTTCACAGATGCCAGAGCTCCTTGTTTATCTAGGTGGTTCACCAGAATCTTGGGTCAAAGATGGGCCACAAATCTATCACCTACTCTTCTTGAGTTCGGGTGAATTATCCTGCTGATGTCTTACAGGCAATGTGACTTCCTTCCACCCCTTCATCTCCACTCTGCACAGCCTGAATGGATTTACCATGTGTGCCAGAACTTCTGACAATGCCAGACCCTTCTTCTAACAGGAGAGAAATGACCTGACATGTGTGTTTTCGCCTGGGTGGGGACAGTGCTTTATGGAATATGTTTGGTGCTGCTAAATATTAAAATGTTGCTTCAGCTGTAAATTTCTCAGCAACTAATTTACATAAGATATATAGTGAAACAGACATTGCATGATGTGGCTAATAGGATCTATGCTTCAGATCGATCATATGGCTATTTTTTTAATGGTGTTCAAATCCTGCCCCACAGTAAAACTGCCTGCATAATGGATGTAGTTCCTTTCCTGAAATATCTGTGTGGGAGGCCCTGGCAGTAGCAACTCTCTCAAATTTTCCTTTCTTCAAACTCTTCCCCCTCCCCCTCTGCCCATATGAGGTCAGATTCAGCCCCTGGTTATTTCTGCATTCCAGCTCACCCTATTGCTGTGGTTAATGATGTGCTGCCAGGGACTCTACACTTCCTTCTGTTATCGCTTCATTTATTCCATCTTGACGCTTTCTTCTCTGCAGGCTGTGCTCGCTCATAGCAGCATCAGAAGCCAATGGCTCATTCCTTTAAGTGTCTTCTTCTTGTGGGTGATAGCGTTTCCCTTTTGAATACCAATAGAAATTACCATTCTGTTTCTGGAGAAAAACATCTCACCAAGTTCTTTTAAAATTGTACTTTCATCTGCATTGCCATTAAAAAAAGAACTTGATTTCTTTGAAAGAGGTTATTTCTATGTGGCATATTGCAAAGACCTAGAATTACTTTAATCAAAAAACACCATCCTACTCCTCTTTTTTTCAAAGCATCTGAGGGCTATAGATGGCTTTACAATCCTATCACTGGAGAAGAGGGAGATTTTGAGCTCCTTTTTCAGTTTTGAAGGATTTGGTCCCTTTTATACATATAAATATACTTATGTTTAAATATATATTTTATCTAGGTTTATATACATAAAATAGGCATAATGCATCTATTATAGATTTAATGTATCTATTTTTATGTTACTTACGTTCAACAAGGAATACCAGAAAAATATTGCTGCTGAATTTTGATGATTTTGGGATCTTTGAAGGGCGTGAAATAATTTTGGGGATTGCATATTTTCTGTGGGATGCTTATGTTTTATTAGGCTTCCTGTTAACAGAGACCGTGAAACTAATACATATCTTTGGAACTGAAGAAAAAACAATGCATTTAGAACCTCACATTATAGGATATGTTTAGCCAAAGTTAGCTACTTTTCATGTAGGCCAATGACTAATGCAAATATAGCAGTCATGTAAAAGAATAAATGTATAATGCTACTAGTTATCTTTCTATTGAATCAAATAAGCTTGCATGTAGAATAAAAGGAATTTCCTAAGAGAAATACATATCATGATAAGAGAAATTTTGTTGTCCTCTTCTTCTTTCTAATTTTATTCCATGAATATATACACATGCCATTCTGCTTCCTTCCTTCTCATAGAAGGAGAGGGAGGGAGAGAAAAAACAGACATGTATATATGCACATAAAAGAGTTGTCTAAGTTCCCGAATCTATTTTATTTTGTTCTTTTAACACCTTACTAAGGTTGGGCATATGTGACCTTATCCACACTTGGCAGATGGAGACCGGAATGCATTTAAAGTAGGCCTCCACAGTAAAACTTTTTTTCCCTAGTTATTTTTATGTTCTTCTGATTTACAGCATATTTGCCTGCCTTCCTATTCTTGCTATCTCTTGCACATGTTCTCCTCTATTTCCCTTTTGGCATTCTGTTCTAAACTTAGTTGAGTTGTCACTGGGGTGGGCAGTAGATAAATGAAAGTCTATGCTCCCAGGGGCACTTTGCAATAGATCATCAAGGATTCTGGAATCTTATTTAATACTGGGGTGAAGGGCCAGATTGCTGCCATATATCAGCAGTGGACTGGAAGATGTCATTAGGTGAGGTTTCAAGAAAGAAAAGCTCACTCTTGATCTTATCCTTGCATTCGAGACCACCACCCATCAAGAATAAACTCTGTTTCTGGGAGCTGATGGGAAGGGATTCTGAGGAGTAAAGAGCAGAGGAGAGAGAAGAAAAAGAGAGATGTGAGTTTGCGGAGAGGGACAGAAGAGAAAGAACTTCTGCAGATCAGTTCAAGATGATAAAAATAGATCTGATTTAACAATGACAGCAACAAAGGATTTGGTCTTTTCAAAATGTAGCTATTAATATCTTTGATATATAGTCACTCAAAAATAGATTCATACCTAGTTTTGTAGGTCATTCTGATGCAGCAGGCAATCGGTTCCACATCTTGAGCTATTTTTTTTTGCATTTTGTTGTGTACGCAAATAGGCACATACACATATTGTCCTATGGTCATGATAGTAAAAAGGACAAAATAGAAGACTGTCCATGCAGGTGAAATGTAATGCTTTGCTATTTGATTTTTTTCTGCAATTATGAAAAGGATTGTATACTTGAAATCTCCACCAACTTCATCTGGTATCATTTCAATACTTTATTGTCTTTTCTTGCTCTGGTATCATGATCAGGCAGAAGGTGTAAAAACTGCAATCAATTGTCTGCAAATTTGTTTTATTTTGGGAGGAGGGGAGGTTGATGGGTGCTTTTGTATATCAGAAAGTAGAAACATTCATTAGGGTAGGGTAGTACAGTATAAGCACATGACAGCTTCAAGCCATGTCTATGTATGAATCAAAGATTCATTTTCATGGTTCAGTGTAGGATTTTGATCTGTACCTATTTTGCAACCCTGCAATGTATATAACATAGAATGCACTAGGTCTTCGCATAGCTTACTGTACTGGCTTGATGTACGTGAACAGCATTGATGAACAGGCATTAAATAAACATGACTAATAGCATTAGTACAGCCATGCTCCTGGGAAGCTACCTCAAATGGCACAACATTTGCAGAAAACACAGTCACACATCCTCACTACCAATTATATTCTGTTTCCCATGGGCAATTCCATCTGAAAGGAGAGATCAGGTTTGCTTTGAGCAAGCAGGAGGCTACTGTCTGCAAACACCCATCCCACAATCGCCTCAGGTGCAATCAACTCATCTCTGTTCTGGGAACATTGCCCAGGGAGAAAACAGTAAGACCCCAAACATGGTAAGCTTCTGCAGCTCTGGTTGCTACTAACCTTTCTGTGTACATCTTTCTTACTATGGAAACAAGAGACTCTTTTTTATCTCACTTCCACAAAAGGGTATCTTTATGACAGGTATTATCCTGATCAAGAGTCTGTTCCTCGAACACACACACTCATGGGGAACATTCAGTTTCCTCCCTGATAGGTAGGTTATTCCTTTAACAGAATCTTGTAGAATTCATTACTCTGGCAAAGAAGGTTTTAATGCAATAGAAAGCTTTCCTCCTCCCACCTTTGTCCCGTGTACACAAAAGCCGTATGTGAATAAGGTTGCAATAAATATCACCCTTTCCTAGATTTATTCCTTCATTAGTAATTTAAATAAATTCCACTGTATAGGAAAGACTTTCATAAAACTGGTGTATTTTCCTCTCCATGCAAAATAAACACTGAGGCTGCATCTCTGATAATATATAAACTGCTCTTTGCAGTTTTGCTTTCTCTGTTTTCTTGTTACAAAATTGAAAGCTGAACAAGATTTGTTCCTAGAATCTATGTAGGATTGCTTTATTCAATACACTTCCTATTTTTCATGGCCGGGTGAAATAAATAATTTCCTTCACTACTTTAGTTAAGAGGGAAACAATATGTGATGATCGTATCTGATTTGGATAACTGGAACAAAGGATTAGGTGCATTCAAGTAGTAACCAACAGATTTATCATGATAGTTTCATGTAATTTCAGTACACAAAGCAATGTGCTGCTTAATGCTTTGTGTGGTGATATGGATGGATGGGGTTTGCTGGGGTGTATCATGTACTGGGTTTTCTAGAAATATCTGGATGGTCTCTACTTCAAATGGCTTAAACCTTTGGTCTAATTCAGCAAACCTCTTATTCTTATTGCAGTCTGGAACCTAGTCTGACAAACTTATTAAATATTCTTAAAAGCAAATCTATTCTCTGCAAGAATTAAAGATCCACCAAGAAGTGTATATTTTTAGAAATATTATTAAGATGAAGCAGACTAGCATTTTTAAAACTGTTCATCCCTTTCTTTTATGTCAGGTGCATTTTTCTTAGAAAGTCTTCCAGTTATTCTGTTATATCTGTTGGAAACCTGAACTAAAACCAATTCCCCATCTTCCATTCGCTTCCAACAATTCTTCTTGAGGTTACTTTCTGTTATAACTTAACTTTCCCCAGAAGACCACTGCAAGCAGTCACTGAACCAGACAAAACAGGAGCCAAAAAGGAAACTAAAATTAGTCAGCAGAGTTGCCTCAGGCAGTAGATCACCTGGGGATTTCTCAATTTTACTTTTAACTTCCATCATGTCTATTTATAATTTATAAATGATTGATTTTTCCTCCACTGCATGTGACAATGAAGAACATTATTAGCATTTGATAGGGCCTTCTGGGTCAAGAGAGGTCAAAAGAGCTTGCACCTAGTGCCTCCCCTCAATGCACATATTTTAGTCATTCTCATTGCTTCTGCTTTTACACAGAATCTGCAGAAGGTATTTGGGAGAATGGAACATACTGTATATCAAAGGCTAAAGGTGAATTATCTGCCAAAATCCACAATCTTAGCATGAAGAAACTGATTGTGGAGCTGATGTGCTATATAGATTTCTTACAAAAATACATAATCTATGACTTAAGGTTAGAAAGAAATGTTCCTTTTTTGGAACTAAAGATTTCTATCTCAATGATGGAAGACAGAAATGTGCAATCTTTCATGTTCATCTGTTCTACTGCAACCCATTTAGCTCAACCTAGAAAAGAGATGAACTACAATTCTTTCTCTCTGTAAAGTAACAGAACAGCAGATCTGGAAGGAATCACGTTAGGAAACATAGCTTCGTATAAAAGAAGTAAAGTGTTTGTCATTTTAAACATTGCTTAATATATATGAGCATGCTACTACCATCTTCAATATGCCATCATTTTTGCAATTAATTTTAATTTTAATTCTAGTTTGCCTCCCGGGATTTAACACACATGTGAATACTCATATTGGGAACTGAACATCCTTTATTTTTTGAGAGCAAATAGTTTGAAGAATGCAAAGATCTCTGCTTTTTCTACACATATTTTCTTTTTTTAAATTCATTCACTATCACGCTGAGTAGCTAATGTTCTTTGTTCCCTACCATATTTCTCAATTTAATCCATCTGTAAGGATAGCAAAATATACACTATTTTCATTAAGCATGTGCTGACTTGAATACCTTCTTCTGTATTGATATACAGTAAATATAAATGAATTTTCTTATAGCCTTTGACTAACCAAGAAAGTACATTAAACTCCATAACTATCTGGGCTCAAATCTGCAAAGAGTGTAACTTACATAAAATAAATAATTTCTTCCTGAGAATTTAGTGGTTTTATACGTTTCTTCCTGATAACCCAACAGAGGAAACATTACAGTAGTTTCACAATTTCAAAGGCACAAAAAACACAGGGACAGATGCCACAGGAGAATTGGTGTCTTGGGTGTCTCTTCTCTAGGATGGAAAAAGAAAGTATATTAGATAGCCTTGCTGAACGAAATCTCCAAAGGCAGCAATTTGCCTCTTTGTTATCCAAAAGCAAATTATGCCAAAACTGTGAGGAGAATATATCCTGAGTCTGAGCTGATAGATCTGATATGATAAAGTTGTTGATAAGGGTTTTCTTTTGCTCTTTTCCTGTCCATACTAAGTAATTCAAATGAGAAGGGTCAAATTTCGATAATTTTAATACTTAAAATTGATAGCTATGTACTATGAAAAAAGCCTTGCCATAACAACCAGAGGTAAGAGATTCCTAGAGGCAATGGCAAACTATTTCTAAATATGTTACTTAAAGTAGGCATGTAGTTGCCAGAAGTAGTTGCTGGCTCAAAGGGAGTGAAAACCCAAAGTTTTATGAACTGTTAGAAAAGAGCCAGTTTCTAAACCAAGCACAGACTGTGGTATACACATGTATAAACACATACAGTAGCTCTTTAAAAAAGCAAATGTATTGCTTCCAAGTCATCTATTATATTGCACTCGACACTCATATGGGAATTATGACCCCATAAAGGACATAAGATAAGATTCTTGGAAAGAAAAACCTGAAGTACCATAGAAACAACTTGACAACCTTTTATAAGTAGTGAAACTATAGAGTAAAGCTTAAAGCATAGTTACCTTGGCTGTATTAAATGAACAGGAATTGCCTTGGTCCACATCTATATAATATAGTTCATTTATATAAATAGCAAACTTCCTTTATTTTTTAAATATTTTTTACAATCTTGTGGGGGCTACAATACTAACTGTCCAGGACAGCCTGTAGTCCACGGGCCATGGATTGGATACATCCAGCCTAAAGTCGCCCTTAGTTGTGATAGTGCTGATGACCTGTGAATATTCCAGTTCAAATTCTATAGAAAATTAATACCTAGATGTTTATATATCCGCATTTGTTCATTATTTTTATTTATTTACAAATATTAGTATGACATTCATTCTCACACTCAATACAAATAAATAAACTCACTGGGGGAAAAAACATGAACAGCTACCTAAGGGAATGTATGAAAAAGATATTAGCCCTTTGTATAAAGAGAGTTCCAACCAGTGTAGGCAGCAATCTACAATGTCTGTTTCCTGGGTCCTATCTGACTGCAATTTTTCAGAGATGGGAGTTGAACCCATTCAATCTGATTAGATGGGCAGATGACTGAAAAAAATAATGTCCCTCCACAGTATGGAATCATGCAGAGCCTTAAGGATGACAATCAGCACCATAGTTTCAGATCATTTGCTTGTTTTAGAGTCCTCTGAATTTGCAGCACTAGGCATTTTTGTGGGAGATATGATGATTTATAGATGACTACAGCAAATACCAAGGAATCAGGGGTTTGAGTACCAGGAGATGAAGGAATTTATCATTTGTCATAATCTATCATAATATCATATTCATCATAATATTACCAATTAGCTATTTTAATGCTATTAGAGACTATCAAAATGATAACTTTGAAAAGTCTTTATTGAGCGACTTTTTCTTCAACTTGGAACAAACAAAAAATTATAAGCTTAATAGTTAAAGTATTTGAAGTAAGCACAAAAAATAAAAGTAAATAAGATTCTGATCTAGAAAAGTTAGAATAGAATAGAATAGAATAGAATAGAATAGAATAGAATAGAATAGAATAGAATAGAATAGAATAGAATAAAATAAAAAATCTATTCCTCAGCCACTGCGGACAAGCAGCTCTTCGAGCAGCAAGGGCAATCGCCGCCCCAACCCAGCCAATTCCATTCTGTGGAATGACCTCATCGAAGGGCTAAAAAACCATTTCATGCTGCCACCCACAAAGCTAGTCCAAAGATTTGAACCCCGCCACAGGAAACAGAGACCCCAGGAGCCAATAAACCAATACATAGAAGCCCTCCATGCCATCGCAGTGAACTGCAACTTCCCAGACATAAATGAAGCACTGCTGGATCAATTCATGTATGGGCTGCGAGATAAGAACCTGAAACACCACCTCATGACTAACCTAAAAATCATGCTTCTAGTAGCAGTCGACGAAGGAAGAGTGGCAGAGACATCAGTGAGGGCAGAAGCACAGATGGCAAAAATACCAGAGGAGGATGACAAAACAACCAGACATCGAGACTGAATCCTCCACAGAGAGCAGTGAGGCTGAAGGTATTCATAAAATCTTCAAGAGAAGAGAGGACAGCAACCTCAGATGCTCTGGCTGCAGGCAACCATATACAAGGGCGGCATGCTCATTCAAAGAACCTTTCTGCCATAGGTGCGGTATGAAATGCCATATTGGCCGGGTATGCAGGTCACGAATCCACTCACCACCCCAAAGTAGAAAGAAAACACTGAGTGACCATACCAGCACCCCTTGATGGTCATCAAACAAAGGCCGCCCTGACCAACGGAGATCAAACAACCGATCTGCAGAAACAAATAGAACTACAGTCATTACAATGAACCAAGGGAACCGCACCCAGAGGATCACAGTGGCAGTCTCAATCTTTGAAACTCCATGCAACATGGAAATGGACACAGGATCAGGCCTGACTCTCATAGCCTGGTCGACGCTGAAGAACATCAGACCAAAATTATGGCGGAACGATATCACCAGTACCTCCATCACACTCAAAGATTACCAGGGAAATCACATTCCTGCCCTGGGGCGTCTAGAGGTGCCTGTGAGATACCACAACTTCAAGAAGACACTTCCAATCCTGTTGGTCAAGGAAAACCTCCAAACCTTGCTGGGGCTGGACTGGTTCGAAGCCTTGGGTTTGGGGGTCACCGGTGTGCATGCGATCCAGCTGGAGGCCGTCAACCACCTGATTCAAGAATTTCAGGACGTTTTCAGCACACAGTTGGGCAAGTATAAAGGGACCCCCATATCATCATTGATCCAACAATAAGCCCCATCCGCCACAAACCGCGATGAGTCCCTTTTGCATTAAAACCAGAAGTTGATGTGGAACTAGATAGGCTAGTAAAACAGGGCATTTTAGAACCTGTTAACCATGCAAAGTGGGAGGCTCCCATTGTGACCCCGCTCAAAAGCAATGGGTCAATACGAATTTGTGCATATAAAAGTACATTAAAGAAGGCATTACAGCAGAGCCCCTATCCAATCCTGGTGGTGCAACATCTACGACATTCCCTAGCCCAGGCATACCAACTGCTGCCAGTAGATGCTGCCATTGCGGAGGCACAGACAATAGTGACCCATAAGGAAGCATTTAAATGTAACTACCTCCAATTTGGGGTCAGCGTTGCACCTGGGATTTTTCAGAGTGTCATGGAAAGACAACTCCAGAAAGTCCCATGTGCAGTGCCATATTTCGATGATGTGCTCATTACAGCATTCAATGAAAAACAGCTGATATCAAGAGTGAGGGAAGTCCTCACCTGTTTCAGGCAGGCAGGATTACACCTTAAAAAGAAGAAATGCATGATAGGCACCCGGGAAGTAAACTTCCTGGGCTACAAAATAGATGGGGAAGGCATACACCCCACTAACGACAAAGTTAGGGCAATTAGAAAAGCCCACATACTAACCAACAAGACAGAGGTCCAAGCCTTCCTAGGTCTTGTGAACTTTTATAATAGTTTCCTAAAGGGGAAAGCCACCTTAGCAGAACCCCTTCACAAACTGTTAGGTAAGAAAACAATGTGGTCATGGGGGGAGAAGGAGGAAAAAGCATTCCAGAGGGTCAAAAAGCTCCTCTCAGAGGAGGCATTCCTCATAAGGTACAATACCACCCTCCCCCTAATGCTAATGTGTGACACATCCCCATTTGGGGTAGGGGCCGCCATAAGCTGCCAAATGGGGATGAAGCCCCCATCGCCTTTTATTCAAGAACCCTCACAAAACCAGAAAGAAATTACAGCCAACTCGACAGAGAGGCACTAGCACTGGTTGCTGGAATCAAAAGATTCCATGAATACATATTCAGCAGACACTTCACACTTGTCACAGATCACAAGCCTCTGCTGGGAATAATAGCAGGCGACCGACCCACCCCACAGGGACTTTCTCCCAGAATGACTAGGTGGACAATATTCTTATCAGCATATAACTACACGCTAATACACCACCCAGGAGCCCAACTGTGCCACACTGATGCCCTCAGCCCCAGCAACGGATGGAAGTGAAGCAACCGAGGAAGCTGTCCTGATTATTGATTGCCAGGAGTTGGGACTAGTCACCTCCAAGGAGGTGACCAGGCAAATGGCAACTGACCAAGTCACCTGGAAAGTTCTAAACTGAACTTTAAGGGGGTGGCCGGAGGGCACCGTGGGAATGAGTTCCTGCAGTTCAAAAGTCGAAAGCTCAAGATGGGTGCCTCCTCTGGGGAGATAGGGTAGTTATTTCCCAGAATTGCAAAAGAGCATCCTAGAGGTTTTAGATAAGGGACACCTGGGGATCGTCGGCATGAAAATCCTAGCCCACAGTTACGCGTGGTGGCCAGGAATGGATGAGGACATCCAGCAATGGATCAGAACATGCCAGCCATGCCAACAATCATGGCCGGCCCCACCCAAAACCCCAACAAACTCCTGGAAACGCCCCCCCCCGGGCAGGCCATGATCGAGGCTGCACGTCGACCTGGCAGGACCCTTCCAAGGGCACACATTCATGGTGATCATGGATGCCCACTCCAAGTGGCTAGAGATAGCCACATTGAGCTCCACAACCACACATGCAGTCATCAGGATGCTAAGGGGCTTATTCGCCACCCATGGGATACTGGATGTACTGGTGTCCCATTCGAGGACTACCTTGGGAGCCTGGGCATCCGGCATGCCCTCATGGCTCCCGGGAACCCAAGTGCCAACGGCCAGGCCGAATGCATGGTTCAGTCTGCCAAAGAGGCCCTTGGCAGAATACAACAAGGGGACTGGCAGGTGAGGGTCGATGAATTCCTCGCCTTGGAACATGTCACACCTGGTAGGGCAATGGGCAGGAGCCCCACAGAACTACTTATAGGGTGGCGGCTGAGGTCAGTCCTAGACAGACTCAACCCCTGCTACGCCCCTAAAAACACCACAAACAGCCCACAAATAACCGGCATTTTCCAGGAAGGGGACACTGTGTATGCCCTAAATCTCACCAGCAGGCCCCGGTGGGAAGAAAGGGAAGTCACAAAAATAACAGACCTGAAGTCCTATGTAATCAAACTAAGTGATGACCACGCCTGGAGGTGTGACATCGACCAACTAAGGGCTTGGACCATCCCTAAAACAAACCCAGGGAACACCTCCCACCATGACACTAACTCTGGGGTTCTCCCCTCCCCAGGTACCAAAGGCGGGAGCTATGTACTGCACTTACCAGGAGTCACCACAGCAGATGCCCAGTGCGAGAAAACAATTTCAGTTTGGGAAAGGGTGGTGCCCGGAGGCTTCCTAGAGCCTCAGGGAGAGGCCCAGGAACCTTCTACAGGCACACCCACCTCTGCAGCTAATGCCCCATTGACTGTTCTGCGCAGGTCCGGATGAGCCTTAAAACCCCCAGCTCATTTGCATGATTACATATGCAAATGACCAGGGAAGGGCCAGCTGGGTAAGGAGGGGTGTTGGATCCTAATAAAGATCGGGGAGGGGTTTCCCTAACCACGGGAAATCCCTATAGACTGATGGGCAGTCAGCCAGGTTTAAAGATGTTTAAAGAGCGCATCCCGCGTGGTTAGCGCCCAGTTCTGTACACACACTGTAACCTAAATAAACATTACATTGTATCACTCCCTGCCTTGTCTCTTCAAACCCCGGCATTCCTGATTTAACAGGGGACAACATGTTCTGAATGGGGTCTGCCTTCATCCAGACCAGGCTCTTCTAGGGAGCAACACAGTTGCTTCCAGCTCTTTAGTGATTTAGCCACTACCAGGCCTGAAAAGGGCAGGGGTCGGATTTACCCAAGAACCGGGGGATGGGTGGGAGAGAAGTAATACTTTTTTATGTGTTAAAAAGGAGGATGAGGAAAGTGAATTCTCCCCCCAGACGCTGCCTTTCTTGCTCCAAGACAGGGAGGGTGGCCCTGGCACGAAGTAATTGGAGATAGGACTGGGCAAATAAGAAGTAATTGGAGATAGGACTGGGCAAATAGCGGCACCTTGTGTCTCTGGGAGGAGTGGAAGGGGATGCATGTCTATAATGAATGCTTGGAGGGGGAAATTGTTCCAGGTTGCTTCTGGGAGCAGTGAGGGTGGGGGTAGGGGAGAGATGCAGGGTTTCCAATTGCTGCTTTGCCCCTTTGGCTTTTATATTTTATACATACATCTAGCCATAGAGTTAGATTTATGCTTTGCCCCCCAAAAAAAACCAGGGATGCGATTGCAGTAAGAAAGGCCTGGTGATGCAGGGGGTGAAGGTAACAGTTTGCTCACAAACTCAAACACACAGAGTCACACACCCTTCCTGGACACACGACCAATCCCTGCTCCTCCTCCGCTGCTCCTTCCCTGAAGGCTGAGCCTGCCCTCAAGAGACCGAGCAAGTTGGGGAACAACACCTTCTCCTCCATCTCCACCCCCACCTGGCTGCCTCACTCAAAGAAGACCAGGGAGGAGGAGGG
Source organism: Pareas carinatus (assembly GCA_032468095.1). Lineage (NCBI taxonomy): Eukaryota > Metazoa > Chordata > Lepidosauria > Squamata > Pareidae > Pareas > Pareas carinatus. The sequence continues at coordinate 125,661 of JANHFO010002883.1, read as the reverse complement.
GGCTGCATCCAAGGGCTAGGCCGAGCAGAGCAGGCGGGGTGTCAAGGTTGGGTGGCTGTGCTGGGCCTTCCATGATTGGCTCCGCTTGGCTCAGGTGGCTGTGGGTGTGGCAGAGCAGAGGTAAGGGGGTGGCCCCCTTGAGATGATAAGGTGGGTCTTGTTTGTCTGACAACTGTCAATCAAGGGAGCTCAGAGTCTCCTTCAGAACAGGAAATATAACATTCCATGAGGCCAATTCCAAAGCTTTTCTTATAGCCATTTACTAAACAATGGATACATTGTTTTAAAATTGGCCATGTTTATATCAATGTGAATCCCTCCTGGTTCCCTTTCTTTGGAAAATGGTGCCTCAGAGAACCGAGGTTGGCCAATCCTGTTCCCATTGTATAGCTTGAGGAGGCTGAGATTGTTCCAATCCTCCCCCCTTCTGGGCTCCTTCTCCCAAACCACTTGGTTGGTGGAACCGGGTTGGGATCCAATACCTGCCAT
>JANHFO010002883.1:101244-111548 GCA_032468095.1 Pareas carinatus | reverse complement strand
CAGTCTACCATATCCCTTTCCTAATGGCTAAACCTTTTACATACACTTTTGCTCTCCAAAGGCCTCTCTTTTCATTTTTAACTTTTCACAACTTTCTTTCCTTCTAATCTCTTCCTTTCCCCTTTCCTTGCTCTTCATCTTCTTTTTTCCCTGTCTTCTTTCCCTTTTTTTGTTCATTTTATTTTGGACATCCATTTTCCCTATTTCCACTACTTTACCTCTTCTTCTATGCTCCTTTTGGGTTGTAGTTTCAATTCTTCTTTCCTTTCCCTGTTCCTTTGAAGAAACTTTTCTTTTCCTTACTCCTCTAATTTCTATCAAAACTCCAACCTTTCTTTTCTTTCCTATTTTCCATTTTAAATCTAATTGCAACTCTACTAGTTTTATTTTCTTTTTGCACATTTTATCTTTCATTTCCCTTTCCCTCTTCCTTATCTGTCTCAATATTTCTAAGGCTTCTAAAAGTTCCTCAAACTTTTTATTAATTTGTTCTCTCCAGCAGCTTTTTTCTTCTCCTTCTCGTGCTGACTTCATTTTATTCAGTTCTCTTTTTCTCCTCTTCTTCTCTTTATTTTATTTGGCCACTGTCCACCTTGTTACTTTAAATCTGGATTAGTTTTATACTTTTATTTTCTTTTAATTTTATTCAGCCCATCTTTTTCTCCATGTCTTCAAATTTTAAACATTTGTAAACAACTGTGCCTTTTAAGTCCTTTGTCAAGTGCTCCAACGCTTACATCAACTCTTTCTCTCTCTTTTTTAAATCATCCAATTCAGTGAACAAATTCAAAAATTGAAGTTATTAATATCAAACGAAGTCTGTAATTTGTATCCAATATCCAATTTCTCCTTTCTTTTTTTTTCAAATCATCGTCTTTATTCTCACATCATTCATTCCAATTAGCTGGTTCACCGCTTTTTTTTAAACTAAGCTCTCATCAGCATACAGAGCTTCTTTTTCTTCCTTTTAACCCTCAATCACATAATGTGGAATAATCGCTAGGATCGTACCTTTAAGCTCTTTTACTGGTGGGTTCCATTTCTTGCTTCCGTCTTCTTTGTGGTTCGTTGTTATTTCCACGTCATCCCGGGTTGCTTCAAAAGGGCGCTGCCACAGCCGCTGCAATGCCGCTTTTCACGCTGGAGCCTGAGGGTTCAAGAGTGGCTTCAAGGAAACAGGGCTACCGCCCCGTTCCCTCCCTCTGCTGCACCCTTTCTTCAGATGCCTCTTCTGGGCATCCTAGGGCATTTCTGCCCCCAAACATGAAAAAGCCAGGACTTTGACGATTGGAGTCCCGATCGTCTTGTCCTCTATGAAGCTCACTGGAACTGGATGTCTGAGTTTGCTTCTTTATAATTCTCAGTGTTATTCTTTCTCGATAAAATCAACAAAATACAGCTGCACTTCAAGTTTCACTTTCCACTTTTACTTCCCCACCAGGTTTTTTTAGTTTAAAGTAAATCCGACTAAGTCTTACCAATTCAACACTCTTGTATTATAACGACAATAACTTTTACGCTTTAATATAGATAGACAGTCATCTCATCTCTAGATATTTTGTTTTAATCCGAAGTGCGCATATATATATATATATGTATATATATGTGTGTGTGTGTGTGTGTGTTTTCATAGATTTTCATGGGTACAGGTATATAGGTTCAGGTGTGTTTGAGTCTTTTCCCGTGTGGAGTGGAAAGTCTCTTGTGATGTTTCGGCAAGGTCTCACTTGCCATTTTCAGGCTGGTGCTTTTGGCTTCTTGCTAGCATTCTACGCGGGGAAAGACCCGAACACACCTGGACCTACATACCTGGACCCATTAAAATCTATGAATATATATATGTGTGTGTGTGTAGGTTCAGGTGTGTTCGGGTCTTTTCCCATGTAGAGTGGAATGTTTCTTGGCAATGTTTCGGCAAGGTCTCACTTGCCATCTTCAGGCTGGTGATTTTGGCTTCCCTTCCCAGTCCCAGGATGCTTGCCACTTCCCCTGGGACTGTGGAAGATCTCTTCCCTTCATTGCCTTTTCAGGGCACCTTAGGTTTGGCTCCAGGCATGAAACAGAACCAGTCTATCTGCTGTCAGGCAGTCTCCTGAATCTGCTGCCTCATTGCCGCACTGTCCACCGGAAGTCTCAGCAAGCATTTTGCTTAATGACGGAATTGCTAGTTCCAGTTGAAATTGCTAAACAGAAACTATCAGTACGGAAGGCATCATAACGATGGCAATTTAGCTCAGTTAACAACAGTCACACTTTTCACCAGCTTAGAGAAACTTCAGCATAATAGACTATTTTTAACTCTGTGGAACTAACACACTAATGCAAATTTCAAGAAACTTAGCGTGAAATATTCTTTTTAAAAAAACATTAAATGTTTTTAAGAATGCATTCTTAATTATTTGTTTGACTACAGATCTGTAATTTGATAAATACATGCTGACTGTCAGCTCAGGATTATTTCAAGTAACTATTTCTGCTCATGAATCTTAATAAAGCAGATGTTCTCAAAAACTCAGGTATATAAATATTGTCAACATTTGTAGTATCTGACAAAGCCAAAATTAGACAATTCAAATTTTGTAATAAGGAGATTGTTGATTTGGAGCCAGAATGTGAGGAGAAAATTTGATAAATTTCTGTCTTGTCTGATTAGATCAAGTCTCAAGCCACAATGCAACCTTTAGGCACAGAGAAAAGGTATTCCAATTGCTTGGCATCATGGAAAGTCTTGTGCTATTTATCATAGATTCCCAACTTGTTACCAACTGGATGGAAAAGATGTTCCCCATATTGTCATTGTTGTTGCTCCACCTGGAGTATTCAGAAGCAGTGCTGAAGATGAAATAAAATGATCAAATGACTTGAAATATTAAAAAAAATGACTTCTCATAGAAGCCTGTGTGCCAGCAAGTCACTAATCTGTCAAACATTTATTATATAATTTACATTATTTATAATGCAGATTCTGAGTGACTTGCATCTAAAATCTATAAAAGGGACCAATCCTAACACCATAACAATACAAGTAAAAACCAGCTCTCTGCCCATAGTAAGGTCCCCAAATGCTGTGTGGGAAAGTATTGTTTTACCTTGGTCCCTAGACTTCAAAAGAGTAGGGCCATCCTGGTATCAGAGACAAGTAGTTTCATAGGCCTGGCTCCATGAAACCCCTGCCTCCGCCACTCTTTCTCTCTGTAGTTACCCATTTTCATCTGCACACAGATAAGCAGTTCCTTGTGAGAGCAGATGCATCCTCAGAACCTAAACTATATGGATTTTATAGGATATATCTGGTACTTTGAACTCTACTCCAAGAATCTGAGATATATCAGAGTGGCTCCCAGCCTTCTGGTATTTTACAGGAATTTGAAGACTTGATTCTTCACCCAGACTTTTTCCTAAGGTGAACGATGGGCTTCCAAGGTACCAGCCTCATGGTTGTGGGCTCCTCTGAACTCCTCGTACAAAGCTGCAGAGTCAGGCTTTCACTCCTTTCCAGAAAGCCAGGACAGTGGGGGCCTGCATCATCTCTAAGGAGTGGGAGAGTATCCCACAGGGTTGGAGTACTGGTAGAGAAAACTCTTTTTAGACCCCGCCAGTTGGGGTTCTTGAACTGGCAGGGTTTGCAACATAACTTCCCTGCCTGACCAGGTGGGAGATGTAATGGGACAAAGACAAAGATGGTTCGGTAGATAGTCTGGCCCCATGCCTTGTCATGCTTTAAAGGTCCTAACCAACACCTTGAATTGGACCCAGAAGCAAGCTGGTACACAATGCTCCCTTCTTTGGGTAGCTTAAATTGCCCATGCAGCTGCATTCTGCATCAGTTGAGTTTCTGAAATGTTTCAAGGGTAGTTCCATGTAATGTGCTGCAACTGTTCAAATAGGAGGTGACCACGGCATAAGTGATCAAGTGGAGAGCCTCCCTATACAGAAAAACATGCAATTCAAGACCAAAGATGATAAACTTCCAGATATAAATGGGTCCACTCAGTGGCACTTGGTTTTACCAGAGTTCAGCAGAAATCTGTGGTTCCCCATTCACGTCCCCACAGACTCTAGGCACTATGAAAGAATGATATCTTTTAGTCATCTTTTGCTTCTTTGCTTTTATTGTTATATGTGTTATTAGTGTAGGCATATGTATATTTATGTGTGTGTTTGTGTTTTAGTTTTTGAACCACCCTGAGTTGCTGGGAGTCAGTTGGTATGCAAATCTGATAAATATGTAAACAAATAAAAATTTATTGGCAACAATAATTTATTGATGCATTAGCCATTATGAGTATGCTGTCTACTTTAATAGAGTACTTCAAAGGATAATTAGAACTGCAGAAAAAATAATTACTAAAAAACCTTTCCTACATTGAAGAACTGTACATTGCACGCATCAGAAAGAGAGCTGTAAAAATAATTATTGACCCCCTCACACCCTGGACATAATCTATTTCAACTTTTTCCCTCTGGACACCAATACAGGGCATTGCAAACCAAAGCAACTAGACACAAGGACAATTTCTTCCCTCATGCCATCATTCTGCTAAACAACTAGCTTAAACAACACCGTTAAATTATCTAGTAGGAATATATCATTATTTCCCTTCTCATCTTTCCTATTACTTATTAACTATTACCTGTTATCTTATTTGTATGGCAATATCTTGTTGTTTACATCTTAAACTATATAATAGTTGTGTCAGTATTCTAGTTTGACTTATAGATTGATTATTAGCATTCTATGACTATTCAAATATAGACCGCCCAAACCTAAAAAAGAAAGAAAAAAGAATTGTATGGCATGATGAATGTGTTTTGTGACATGTTTTGTTACAAATGTTTTGATATGTAACATGATGAAATGTTTTGTGACATGATGATTGTACTTTATAACATGATGACATGATGAATATACATTATGATTATGAATGTATCTTACAATTTTAATCATTGTTTGTTAATTATTGCCTTATGATTGTAAATACAGTTTGTCAAATGTAGCCTGCATGTAAGTATTGAGTATGTACACTGGAGACAAATTCCTTGTGTGCCAAACACACTTGGTGAATAAATAAATTATCTTCTAATCTATTCTACATTGCAGGTTAACTCTGTCCACAACCTGGAGTTCAATCCTGACTTATTCAAGGTTGACTCAGCTTCTATCCTCCTGAGATCAGTAAGATTGTTGTGAGCAATATGTCAACATTTGTAAACCATTCAATGAGTGCTGTAAAGCTCTATTATGCTGTATATAAGTCTGAATGCTATTGCTATCATGCAGCTAGATGTTTTCTCAGCATGCATCCTGAAAAGTTTCAAACTCTTTAAATTTCAAAATATGGCAGGAAAGGCAAGTAGTCTTCAAAGCATTTGAGGTGTTTCAAGTTTCAAGATGTTTTTAAAAAAATATTGTTCAAATTAGTATATCCAAGTGTAACAGGGGCGGAAGAGACAGAAGAAACCAGGAGAGATCTCCTTCCAAGCTGTGTGTGGCAGGGAGATCAGCTGGGGTTTCAGTTTCAGTTTCAGTTTATTTTAATTTCTATATCACCCTTCTCCCCGAAGGAACCCAGGGCGGTGTACAGCCAATAAAAACACATAGAAAACAGACATCAATTTAAAACAACACAATTAAAAATATACATTTGTAAGTGGCTGAGTAATTATTTAAAAACCAAATATAAAACCAATTTAATATGAATTTAAAGTTAAAAATTTAAGTGGTGGGAGGTGAGATTAGGCCAAACTGGCCTGAATAAAAAAATTGGTTTTTATGGCACGGCGGAAAGCACGGAGGTCCGATATTGTTTCGTATCTCTGGGGGAAGGTCATTCCAGATGGTGGGTGCTGCCATAGATAAGGCTCTTCCCTGGGGGTCACCAGCCGACATTGTCTGGCCAATGGTACCCTGAGGAGGCCCTCTTGGTGGGATCATACTGGTCGTTGTAGGTATTGACTGGTAGAATGCGATCCTGTAAGTATCTAGGTCCTAAGTCATGGAGCGCTTTAAAGGTGGTAGCTAACACCTTGAAACACACCCGGAAGCCCACCGGCAACCAGTGCAGCTCACGCAGAAGGGGGGTTACATGGGCGCTACCCCTGGCCCCCATAATCTCCCACACGGTTGCATTCTGTACCAGCTGAAGCCTCTGGATTCATCCCAAGGGGAGGCCCATGTAGAAAGCATTGCAGTAGTCCAGGCGGGCCATGAAGAGTGCTTGAGTGACCGTCCGCAAGGCATCCCAATCTAGAAAGGGGTGCAACTGGCGTACCAGGCAAACCTGGTAAAAAGCCCCCCTGCTGATGGCTTCCACATGGTCAACCAAGGACAGCCGTGCATCCAGGAGGACACTCAGATTGCGGACCCTTTCTGTGGGGGTCAATATTTCCCCCCCAATAGCCAGCGATGGAATCAGATGACTATATTGGGATGCCGGAAGCCACATCCACTCAGTCTTGGAAGGGTTGACTTTGAGTCTGTTGTTCGCCATCCAGATCTGCACGGCCTCTAGACACCTGAACATCACATCAACGGCATCATTGGGGTGGCCTGGGGTGGAGATATACAACTGGGTGTTGTCAGCGTACTGGTGGATCTCCACCCCAGAGCTAGGGATGATGTCACCCAGTGGCTTCACATAAATGTTGAACAGGAGAGGCGAGAGGACCGACCCCTGCTGCACCCCACAAGTGAGGTGCCATGGCGTCGACCTCTGTCCCCCTGCCAACACAGTTTGTGACCGGTTGGAGAGGTAGGAGGAGAACCACTGAAGAATGGTGCCACCCACTCCCAACTCCTCCAGCCGGTGCAGCATGATACCATGGTCGAAAGAATTGAAAGATGGCTTCTGGGACTGAGGAGGTTGGCTAGAGCAGGGCTGCTGGAGTCTCCAGGTATCCAGCAGATCGGGAATGTCGGGGCTATTTTAAGCCCATTTTTGACCTGGCATCAGCCAGGGAAAGATACCCCACACCTGAGGAGGGTTTTTCCCGCTCTGGAACAGCAGGGGGTAACCAGCCATTCTGGAGCCTGCATCAAACAAGGCAGCAGCGCGGAACTGAGCATCGGCGTCAAAATGGGAGTGCCGGAGTGGGCAGAGCCTGTAACTCTGCAAGGGGTTCTCCCACCTCTCCAGTTGAAGGAGAGAGCGGGCCACCCCAAACAAAGTGGCAGGGTGGTTATCCGCAGACGCGATCAGAGCGGAAAAGTAATTATTCTTTGCCACTCTGATCGTGTCCAGGTAGGCCTTAATGTGAGTCCTAACCAAAGATCGATCAGATTCAGTGCGGCTGGCCCTCCAACTGCTCCCTAGGCATCTTTTCCGGCATTTCATTTCCCTCAGCTTCTCAGAAATCCAGGAAGCCAGGATGATTCGACGCCAGGTCAGAGGCCGCAAAGGCACGACCTGATCCAGTGCATCGTCAGTTACCCTATTCCAGGTGGCCACAAGCTTCCCGATTGAGCCATGGGACAAAACTTCAGGAAGTGGCCCAAGCTCCGTCTGGATCCTATCAGGGTCTATCAGGAGCCTGGGGTGGAACCACTTAATCTGTTCCGCCTCCCTGCGGCTTGGTATGGTGGTGAGAAAGTTCAACCGAAGGAGGAAATGATCTGACCATGACAGGGTCTCAACAACTATATCCTCTAAACTCAGATCATTTAACCACTGTCCAGAGGCAAAAACTAGGTCCAGCATGTGTCCCTCTGAAATATTTTTAAGTAACAGTAGTTTGGTAAGTAGCTGAAAGAAAAAATTTGTCTTCAGTGATCATGCTCAATACCTATATACATACATATCAAGGATACAATCAAGATACACTCATGGGCAATTTGAATATATAAACATAATCATGATCATTTGTATATATATAGATATATATATGCATAATCATGATCATTTCTATATATAGGCATAATCAATTGTGTATATAAGCATAAGATACATTCATAGTCTTAAAGTATGTAACATTCATCATATCATGTTATAAAGTGCGGACATCATGTCATAAAAACCATTTCATCTTGTCACTAGGGACACCCTCCACACTAACACTGTCCTGTGAATCAGCTGTTTAGTAGGGGAAGAAGGGAAGAAACTGTCCTTATGTCTAGTTGTTTTGGTTTCCAGTGCTCTGTAGCATCTTCCAGAGGGGAGACGTTCAAACAGATTATGACCAGGGTGTAAGGGTCCATAATTATTTTCCCTGCTCTCTTTTTGGATTGTTGTGCACAGATCTTCATTGGAGGGGAGTTTTGTAGCAATTATATTTTCCGCAGTTCTAATTATTCTTTGAAGTCTATGTTTATCTTGTTTTGTTGCATTGCTAAACCAGACAGTTATTGAGTTTCAAATTAAGGACTCAATGATTCCTATGTAGAACTGAGTCAGAAGTTCCTTGGATACTTTCTGAGTTGCCTGAGCTTTCTGAGTTGCCTCAGAAAAAAAATTCTTTGTTGAGCTTTTTTAATGACATATTTGATGTTGACTGACCATTTTAGATCTTGAGATATTGTAGAGCCTAGAAAGGACTCTATTGCTGATACATTGTTGTTTGATATTGTGAGAGGAGATAGTATAGACTGGTTTCTTCTAAAATCAACTATCATTCCCACTGTTTTGAGTGAGTTCAGTTTTAGGTTATTCTTTTCGTACCACAAGGCTAGTTGTTCAATTTCTTGTCTGTAGGCAGATTTATTGTTGTCTTGAATGAGGTCAATCACTGTTGCATCATCTGCAAATTGAGTGAAGTGCAGTCATTGCTGTATAAGGAAAAGAGAAGTGGAGAGAGGACATAGCCTTGAGGAGTGTTTGATGTTATTTTTCCTAGCTTCACCTGCTGTTTCCTGTCTGTTAGGAAGCTTGTGATTCATTTGCAAGTGTGGTCAAGGATAATCTTTGTGGGATAATCTTCCAAGCTACTTCATCTTCAAGTATATTTTGACTATAGCTATATCTATTTTGGTAGCCAACTAGCAGGTGTTTCAGCCATTTTGACTATATACCGATACCTAATTCTAATGTATCCATCACCCATAAAGCTTGCTTAAAACTACTGAACTATATGGATCAGTGGTCTGACCTAAAATAAACAGGTTTCCATGTTACTATATTTCATATTACTACAGAAATAGATGATGAGTACAGCATAGCAAACAGGCTGGATACAAAAAAGGAACATTCAAGCTGTTTCTACAAAGTATTAGATCTATGAAAATATCACAGGCAGTTGATATTTTAGCTTGCTTAAAAGAACAGATTGATTAAATCCACTTTGGGGTGAGGTTAATGTAAGTTTAAAAGTAATGCCTGAGTTATTGGATTATTTTGTGTGCTATCAACTTTATCTACTCCCTTCCTTTTTCATTTTCTCTGCTTCCAATCCTCAGATGATAATCTAACCCCTCTTCCTTTTGCAACTGCTGACATATAACAAAGCTAATAATCCATCTAGATCTCCTCTCTAAAATTTCTAAAAAATGTGGATGGATAGAATCTGCCATTATTTTGAGAGTTAATGTGCCCAAAATAGCATGTTGAAGTTCTTTAAAACAAACATATAAAACCTCCACAAAAAGAATATTTCAGCCATGAAAGAAACCTTCATAAATCAGTGGTATTCCAATGCTGAGTTATCAAATTTTGCATGTTTACCTCCTCATTCATAGGTAAGATATTATGAAGATTTCTTAAGTGCTGCATCCTCTTTTATCTCCCTCCCACTCATTATTCCTTATAAACAATACATGTCAGGTGAAAATTAATGTCAGCCCTTTTGCGCCTATCTAACCAAGAATAAACAATGCTGGGAATGTAAGTGAAATGACTTATTATTCCTTTAGATCTGAAGGGGATTTTCAGTATCTTACCCAATCAACTAGTAGAAGAGGAGAGGGAATAAAAATCCATGAAACAGTGATTAATTTAACGGTGCTAAAATATCTCAGCATTAGTCAGATCAAGGAAAGTTCATTTAAGTATATAAAGAAAAACTAATGCTGGTCTTTCTGTGCTATTTCAATGAACGGTACATTATGAGAATAACTTGTATCATAGCATCACAATTGTTTTCCTGAACATTTTCTCATATCTTGTGAATTGTTTGTTGATATGTCCTGAATTAATACCTAAGGTAGAAGCTGCAGTTTATTTATTTATTTATTAATCTAATTTGTATGCTGCTCCTTTCCAAGGACTTAGAGCGGCTCACAGCATATTAACATTACAAATATTTAAAAACATTTTAAAAACTTTCATACACCCTTCATGGCCGAATTTCACCAGATCACCAGGCACGATCAACGG
>JANHFO010002883.1:21469-35446 GCA_032468095.1 Pareas carinatus | reverse complement strand
GCAGGCTTGGGGCCATTGATCTCGCCTGGTGATCTAGTGACATCCGACCATGAATGGTGTGTGAGTGTGTTTTAAAGCTTTTTAAATGTCTTTTAAATATTTTTTGTTTAAATGTCCTAGGAGAGGGGCGGCATACAAATATAACAAATAAATAAATAAATCTATCATCTATATTCTAATTACAATTGATCTAGCAAAGCAGTTTTTATGCTCTTAAAGTCTTACTTATAACATAAGTTGAACTGCCAATATTTGACTACTTACAAATGAATATAGAGAAATCTGTCAAATTTATGATGTTTATATTTTATTTCTACATTCAACAAAAATAAATCCACAAAAATAAGTGCATGCATTTTGATAATATGTCTTAAAATAAATATATTTTGCATGTTTTCTTAATGTGTAGGCTTTTTGAAAATGTTTCTCCTTAAGCAATTTCTTATGTACCTTTCTAAACCTTGTTCCTAACTAAGAATTTTGCACACCAAAAGGGTTTCTAGGTATATAAAGTGGAAGAGAACATACTCATCAATAGTAGTAATGAGTGATTTAAACAAAAGATGTGTTTTTATTACATAGGTTACATTTGCACATTGTTTCTCCCAAAGTATGCATATGATAGTCCTTGAAAATATTATGTATTACTCCCTAGACATTATTTATGCAAGTAAATAAAGATGATTTATGTGCTTTTCTTCCCCAATATTTATGCATTGTGTATTATTTATTGAAATTTATAAATGGATTATTTATTTATTTAAACGTTATTCATAATGTAAAAGCTGTAGCAGTGTCTTATAAACTAAATCACTTGAGCCAAGTTCAAATCTTTGCTTAGTCATTACCCTCTATTTCTTTATCTCTCATTCTTCATATTTAAACAGTACTTGAATTCTTTGGGCAACAAACAAATGCATGCATGCATGCATGCTTGCATGCATACATATAGATACAGTATGTACACACATCTTAATCAATGTAGATATTCTTTTACATGTAGTCATTTTGCTGTGTGGGAAGCAACTATAAAGTCAAGCAGTTTAATTCTGTTTTGATGTGAAAGTCTCTGAAGTGAATTTGCATAAAGAAAGAGTCTGATGCATGGAAGTACTTGCCAGAGAACATCATTTAAACTAGTCACTATGAAGCAGCTTTCCATTGAAATGCATCTAAGACCTCTTTTTGAAATAATGTGAAGATAAGATCTAAATAATGGAGTGGCATTTTTAAAATGGCACCTTCTCAGAGAAGATTAGCTGACATTGTTGGCATAATACTACAGAGATTCTCTAGCTTTGAGTGTGGGATACATCATTATAGTTGACTTATTGCATTTTTTTTCGGTTGAAGAGGAAGAGTATCTCCTATTTTATGAGGAACTGTAGATTATCTGTTTCTGAAAAGAAGACAAAACAGAAACTTCAAATTAATCATGTCTTCTAATCAAGAAATGCCACCACACCAGGCCTAGCAACACATTGCCTGCTAGCCTATGAGGATTAATTAAATTACAATCACGCATTTTAATGGAAGGACATTGGAGGCTGTTGTCTTGGCAACAGTTTTAAACAGCTGGTTTAATGATAGGTGAAGAAAGAGACTGCTGAAAGACATAGGCTTAGCGACAGAGTTGTCTGCTTCCCTACAAATAGTAAAATGGAATAGTAACATGGGCCTTTTCAAATGACTTTAAAGTTGCTTTGTCTGTCAAGCACCATAAAACCCTTTCTCTTTTTTTGTATATAAGCAGCATTTTTAATAGAATAGTACATGTATTATTTCTATTCATTTAAAACAGTAAAATTGTTCTGTTAATGTTATAATTTTCCTTCTTGTACACTTGTCTTCTATGTTTTAGTATTTGTTTTTGACAATGAAAGCACAGTTTAAAATAAGTCAACCTTTTTCTGGAGATTCAGCCTATATTAAAAATTCTTTTTAATATATGAACTTAACACAACTATCAGAACAATTGAGCAGCAAAATGGAATGATGAGTAACAAAACTGAAGTTAACAAATTCTTTGTGATGAGCAGATCTTTGTGCTCCCATCTCAAGTATGGTAATGCATACATATGCTCTGAAACTTTCCAATGTAGCAATGTTCTGCCCAGCAACTGAGAGAATTCCTGTTAATGAGTACCACAAAACCATCAGATGGCTTTATGGAAGTTGAACTGCCTAACCTGGTTACAATAACAACAGCAATTAGATTTATTTACTGCTTCACAGTGCTTTACAGCCCTGTGTGGTTTACAGAGTCAGCATAATGACCACAACAATCTTGGCCCTCATTTTACCGACTTCAGGAGGATGGAAGACTGAGTCAACCTCAAGATGGTCAGGATCGAACTCCTGGTAGTGGGGAGATAATGCAATACTGCTTTCTAACCATTGCGCCACCATGGCTGAATGTTGGCTACAATAATTTGCAGCTTGGTGCTATGTATCCATCTTTTCGTTAAAAAAAAGAGTAATACTCATATATGTAATTCCTCTTAGAGAAAATGCAATAGAAAATCTTTCTCAATTCCCCTTCTCCAAGGCCATCAATTATTAACATTTGAAAAGAGAACCAGAATATGCTCAAGCTGTAGGATGGCTTACAGCTAGAGAGGTTCTCTGTTTGTGAATGAGATTTCCATGACTAAACCTAACATATTATCAATATGAATAGACCAGGAGACTTTTATAAGAAAGTATCCAAATGGTCTTCTCAGTAGTTTATTTGTGAAATCTGAGTTTTCTTTCCTTCAAAGAGAAAATTTTAGGATCAGAAAGATATGTGGATACAGATGCAGTAACATTAAAATAAAAGTATAGATTCTAAATCAATTATTTTGACTTTGTTATCTAAGGCAGAAAATTCAAATGACAATATTATTGATGATTGAAAAGGTCATAACAACCAGGACTATTCTGAATGAAAGGTATCAAGTAATTTGACCTAGGACTCATTCCCAAAGGGGGCATCAAATGTTAAAACTTTGCTTTTTTTCTTCTCACTAAAAGCAAACAAACAAAAAAGCACTCAACTTACATTTCACTTATGTTGGGAGTATGTTTGTTCTGTATTTTATTTTCAAGTGCTGTCATATTTTATTTTTATTATGACTAGAGATCTCTGAAACTGGATGTGATCCAAACCTCTATAGATTGCTGATAGAGCTTGATAATAAACTAAACTCTGCACTGGTCACATATCCTATTTTACAGAATATACTTTATATGGAAAAATGCATAAATGCAACTAGTAACACCTGCCACTTGTGTAAATCTCAAGGTCTGCTTTTTCATCATGACTTTCTCATTTTTTTTGAAGTGACCACCCTAGGCATCCATCTGGCATCCTAGTGAGAGCCAAGTTTTTGTTTTGTTAAAATAATACAATACAAATTTCTGCTAACTTGCAATTTTTTAAGGTTCTAGCTATTATTATCCTTAAAATTCAGTTGTATTACTAACTTTGGTATGGAAGTGCATTGATATTCATTTATATTGTATCGAACTGGTTCAGTTTTACTATGTAACTACACATACACACACACACACACACACGTGTGCATATAGACAAATACAGTTACAGGCAGAGGCATACTGAAATATGAACTTCTTGGATTATTTTCATGGAGAATGCTTCCTGAAATTTTTGAAGGTGACAAATAAATATACTGAAGAATTCACACTTGCTACGGTATGCATTCAAGCTATGCATTGTAACTCTTTCTCTGCCCAGTTTCTATGTATTCAGCAGATCAGAAATTTAAATAAATTTGCAATCTGTCCCCTGATTTCTTAGAACTTAGATTGCATACGAAATGGCACTGTTGTTGTTTTTTATACTGAATGCTTGAGGATTAGGATGTAAGAGTAGGAGGTTGAGGGCTTCTTTGTCACTCCAGTTTGTTGTTTGTTGTTCATGTATTCAGCAGAACTCGTTGTTTAATTAGATGGCGATTTATTTAATTTTTATGCTGCCATTAAGAAGGTTCTTAGGCCATTTATTTTACTGTAAAATAACAAATTTTCAAAAGGCAATTCCATGATATATTTGTTTAGATTCAATTCTGGCAGGCAGTGTATGAAACTAAGTTTGACTTCTGTTTCTAGTCTATAGTGATATCAGCCTATGGTATGTTTTTCCTTACATTCAATAGCAATGACTAACCTGTAGTATGTTTGACTTTATCCTAGATCCGAGCCGATGGCCCTCCGCATGGTGGCATTCAGTACGAAATGATACCAATTTTCAAGGATGGGAGTCATATCCTCCGTGACATGGCCTTTTCCACAGATCATAATTACCTCTATGTCATGTCAGAAAGACAGGTAATTCTTACTTTTCCACACCTAAGTGCATATATGTTAGTTTCACAGCAGTGGCAAAACACTGTGCTATCTATAGTGTCTTTAGTATTTATGTCAAATGTGGAGATTCTCTACAGGAGGTTTATTTCTATAAATATATTTATTTCTGCTGAAAACGGCTGTTAATGCACTAGGAGAAGAGAATCTTTCCTTCTCATTGGCAAAAGGGAGATTTTTAAGAAGTGCAAGCTGAAGAGAGGCACTATGAATAAAATAAAGTTTGGGGATTTGGATTTCATTTTGCTAACAAAGTCCATCTTGTTGATCGGAGGCTATTCATTTCTCTCTATATGTTTGGCAATAGGCTGCATTTACATAGAATTGCATTATGTTGTATTGTTATTCTGGAATTAATGTGAGACAAATATTTATGGTGATAAATTTTACTTTATGTGATATACTTGGATAAAAATAAAAATTGTTTTGATACATTGATTAATTCTATTTATAAATATAAATAAGGCTCCTGCGACCCCTTGTCAACACATTGTTTAAGAATCCATTGGACTCAAACTCCTTTTGCATTCAGTTTAACCAAGACTGAAGGTTTAGTTCTTGTCTTTAAGACTCTTATATTTATGCCTGTCATGATAGAGTTGCTTTTATTTTGCACTAAGGTGTGAAGTGTTAGAGATAGAGACTTGGTTTTCTATGTTGGCTTTTGGATTCTTTGATATTTACTACCTGCAGAGCACTTGCTTTGAATCTGTTTATGATCCTGATAAAATGTCCCCTTGAAAAAAGGAACCAGATTGTGCCTAGCAATACCAAAATGACTATAATGGAAATGTATATCCTTTGCAGTCCACTCGTGTCTCTTGTCTGCAGAGCCAATACCCATGTAAATAATCCAGAACACTGACTCTAACAGATTGACTATATTCAACTCCTGTTGGAAATGAGAAAATGCACACGGTTCCAGTCATGAAATCGTTCTCTTGGGTTCACTGATTCTGTTAAGCATTTTAGTGGCTATCACTCATCACTCGATAATATCGAATAATTTCTTTAGTACTGTCTGTAAGGCAAGCAATGAGGATATCCAAATTGCACTATATATTTCTGTGTTGAATTTAACAGGTTAGGTATGAATTTTCTGAAACCAGAGGGAAAAAAAACCCACATTTCTGAACTTAAGTTAGGAGGGGGAGGGAAAGGAAGAAAAAGAAAGAGAGAGATGGAGAAATTTAAAAATGCTAAATATTCAGCAGGTCATACAATGTCTCTCTTTATAACCCCCTCCCACAACAATGTAATGGATAGATAATAGTCTAATGCAAAAGCAATTGAGTTGACAGCTCATTTCCCTGTATTTTTTTAGCTTGTTTGATAGAAAAAGTTATAAGTCTGTCAGGTGTTGTTCATTCATGACAGAGAGTCACTCAGTTTTCTGTGACTCTCTATCATGAATGTAAAAGAATAGAACCACTTCTCTTTGCAGTTATAAAATAGACAAAGAATGTGATGCTTGCTTTTCAGAACTAGAGGAGGCCGCTACTTTAACTGACTAGTTTCTTAGCCTACCAGCCTCATATAATGCATCGTTTAACAGAGCCATACTGGGATAATATTTTATTATCTGAAATGGGTTTCCACCTTTATCTTGATTTTTATGCTATGTTACATATAGCAAGCCTGCTATTTTATTCTGTTGCTGCATTATCTACGAAGGTAAGATCATGCAGAGTCAATTTCCTTATGACTGTTCCACAATTTAGCAATTCCATGCCTCAGTCCACTGACATCAAAATAATTCTAAGAATTTTTAGAAATGCTCCAAAAATGTTTCTCTCTGATGTTCCTCTGAGAAATTTGAGTTCACTAGAAATCCTGCAAAGTACGGCTAGCTAAAAGCAGGCTTGATTAATATGTTTTCTATAACTCTGAAAAGATAAAGATAAGATTTTACTCAACTAATGGCAAAAAAACCCCACTCAAAATAATTATTTTGATAGATTTGAACTGTGATAATATATTTTATCTTCAAATCCACAATTGATAGGCCCGTTTTGTCATTATTTATCTATAACAAGCCCAGGGGGAAAAAATCCTTTTTTTTAAAAAAGTGAAATGAACCTTATACTATATGTGATTTAATTTATTCACACAGTGCATGATACTATATTGTACTTGTGCATTTTTCTTGAATATGTATGCATATTTTTTCACAAAGAGACATGTAATATTTGGAAGCTACATAAAGTGTGAAATCTTTATTTTCAATCTTTATGTAAACATGCAACTTTATTTGCAAAGAAGTATCTTGATAAAACTGAAAAACAATAGCAAAAAGCTGACACATAATCTTTTTACAAGCCTAAGGTATGAGCTGCTGCCCTTCTTAGCAGCTACAGGACAGGTTATTTCCTGTCAGAAGAGAAGCTGGAGAGAACCACACAGACTACAAATGTTAAAACCAGCACAGGAATTAGACTGAGAAACCCTTTCAGAACCAATGTAGAGACCTTCACTTAGGTGCTATCCTTCTGAACACTTTTTTCAGTCAACAGTTAGATTGGCATAATTAGAATCAACCGTATCTTCAAGCCCAGCAATATAAGGTGAAAAAGATACACCAATCTTAAGAGCAGCAATTTTAATATTTTGATAGGTATTTGAAATTTCAGGACAAAAAAGGACAATAAAAGGTAATGATGCTAATAAGTTCTGTTAAAAATTGCATTTCCAAAGTAATCTGATCTGAATAACAGAAAGCTCCTGCTGCTTTGAAATGGCAATGTTGACTTATTGACAATGTGTTGCTATGGATCCTTCTGTATGTAACATATATTTGATAATATTTGGGATATCTAGGGATCACAATGTGTATCCTTATTCCATTATGCTCAGAGTATAGTTTGTTAGTCTAAGTCAAATGGTTTGCAAAATATGAAACCAAAAAGGTATTCATTAAGATACACTTATGACAGCTAAAGGCTGTAATAAAAGAAAGCAAAGAAATGGAATCATGTTTTTCATATCACGAAGAATACTTTTTTCTGTTTTGCATTTCTTTATGACTTGGAGCCATTTCTCAGTGTAAGTTGTTATATAACATTAGTCACATTAAAAAAGGAGGGAGGCAGTAAATTGTCTCGTGTCAGACTTGACCCTGAATATTTCATGGATTCAACCATATCATTCTAGGCAACAGTAAAGTAGCTTGCTGTTGCTTTTTCCTGGGATGCTTTTGGACTTCGCCATCTACAAACTTGGTATGCTTTACTGGTCTTCCATTTTAGTACTATCAAGGCCTCATCTTGCTTAGGATTTGAACCCAAGGCAGCCTGATCCTTTTGATACTTAATAGGAAAACATTTGATTTAAAAATCTTCTGTGGAATCATAATTCATCCTAGCAGGGTTCTGCAATTCTGTAAATGTCAGTCTTTTTAGTCTTCCTATCTGCACCGGTATGTACAAAGAAACTCCTACTCAAAGTAAAATGGTCTTAACATATTCCCAGTTTTGAAAGAATAATAGAACTTTAGAAGTTCTGTAAGGTGTAGCATTCTTGATGTAAAGAGATTTAATAATGAGACATTATGTACAAGCTCTAATTATTGGTGGTTGGATATTGCATTGCTGTGCTGCTTTTTAATGTATTATTTGAAGACTGACTTTTAATATGAAATGTTAATTTTTAAATTTATTCTAATGGTTAGAAGAAAATTCATGACAACAATTAAAACTTCCAGATTTGCAAAATCTGCAAAATTTTAATACCATGTGCAAGTTAAAAACTTCAAAACAAAAGACATCTAAAGATTTCTTTTAACACTTTGACACATGATAACATTCACATAAATCCAACCGAAATTAACAGAGAGTGAGATAGCATTACTCTTCTGGTGAGAAATAATACAACTTTAAAATCTTACTCTTTGGCTTTCATACTGATAAAAACAATTAAAACTGTCTCATAATTGTTGGCAATTATGAAATTGATTTTTTAACAATCTTGAACAAGCACTTTAAGGAATCACAATTATTAATGTGTCAAATTACAAGGCAAAATTATCTCTTTGTTAGCCTGGGCTTTCTACCTTTTTCACACTGATCAAGACAATCTTAGAATAGCTCCACCATTTTGGTTATGTCTGTCTTTGAATTAACTTGCTTTGGTCACACAGTGTTTGATGACTGCCAGTTTTAAAGTTGTTTACATTCAGGGAATTCACATGTGATATACAATAGCAGATTTTGTGGCAGGACAGTTCCTCTGAGAAGGAAATTCTTAGTATGTCTCTATTAGCATGCCCAGCTTCACTTTGGAAAATAAGGTGAAAATCAGCTGCACTGGAATCCATTTTGAACCAAACTTCTGTATTGGGTAATGAACAGAAAACTCCCCCATGTCTTCCTTTTCACATTGCAAGCCATTTTTTTGCAATTACTCTTCAATAGTTAATTTCAATTGCCCCATCCAGTGGGAACTTCTCGGAATCATGTGAGGAAAACTTCTTCCTTTTACAAGCATTGGCAATTTATGTGAAATTGTTTATTCCAATACTTTTCCTTGAACTATGCACACAATCTGTCTTTTTAACTTTAATTTAAAGGAGAAATATCTGCCTATCATCTTTTTTTTATTTAAGCAAAGTTCAAGAGTCTCTTCCATGCAGAGTTTACCTTTCTCCTCCCAGACCTATGGATAAATAATTATATCATTTTATAGACAGAACTCTTACCTTTTTTTTCTTTTGACTGTTTTGCTTCTGGGTGCCACTTGAAGAGAATCTTTACAGCATGGCATTAATCTTTCACCACCTCCTGCAGAGTGAGGCATGACTATAGCTCTCCTGATAATATTCTGCATAAAAGTCTTTAAGCTACATCAGACCTGAGTAAAAATATCACATACTGTAGCTATGGCAAATAAATTTCAGGTGCACTATTGTCCATCTTCTCTCTTTCTTTTGATGTTTCTATGGAGGAACTCTAGGAAATTACTTAGTATTATTAAAGCAATCACTAACAAGGAATTAGGAACAGCAAGCTGCGATTTTATGTCAGCCTCTATGTGCTTCTAGGGCAAAGCAAAAAAAAGTTAGCTGTGGAACATAAACATATGCTTAAATATGCTGATATTAATGGGTTTCATCTGGAAAAGAGGGTGAGGAAAGCTCTAGATACAAAGCAAAAGCATTGTTTTGGTGAGCAATCAGTGAGCTCTGGATACAAGTGTATTTAAATTATATCAAATTCACCATTAATACATGATCTATTTGAGTCACAACTGAGACCCAATATAATTGGTGCTGACATTTGTTACCTTGAGTCTCTGAAGACTCTCAGAGGTTCTGCTGCACAGATAAATGAATGTGAAGTTTTGTGGCTCTAGGGAACAGTTAGGACTGCTGCTGGTATATTACTTTACTTTCTGTCCACCAGAATCCCTACTTAAGCTGCTGGATTTCATTCCTGGGCTGACAGTGAAACCTTCAAGATGTTTGGGGGTTTCAATCTGCCATCTGGAGGACACACAGGAGTTTTTGGCTCCATAGCAACCATGAACCTGTCCCAAATTATCAAATTATTACTCTTTGATTGCCTTCTAGCTTACTAGGACTATCATCCCCTGAAGAGAAATTTATCTACTTGATTGACCTATCTCAAGCAACTGATAGATCCCATGGGATTCCAGACAGAATTTTGGATATTCTGGTCCAGCTGTGGCCTCCATCACCACCTGACTAAACAAAAGCCTGTATTAGGAATTGCCTCATAGATACAATGGGAGCAAAATGGCAATATTTTTTCAGTCTTACTGAGATTCTGAATATGATACAAAGAGCTGAATATTTCCTCTTACTTGAAGGACCATATCTCTCTCACAGTTTCTGTCTATCTGGTACCATCCAGCAGAGTGAGTGTACTCTGATCACTTTAATTAAACAATGTCTCATTTCAGTACCCAGAAAGCATGCCTTCTTTGTAGCAGTGACTCACCTTAGTGCCTGAGATCTTGTACTCTCTTTAATGTGATTCTGGAATGTCTTAGAAAACTGCCCTTGGGTTAGGATAGATGGGACTCTCCTGTTCTTAATGTTTTAGATTTTGACAGATGATCTGGATTGCCATATTGTAATGTGTTTTGGTCTATGTTATTGTATTTGATTTTATTTATGTTATTTTTATTTTGCAAGTCATCCAGAGTCAGTTGAGATTGAGCAGCATCCAAACTCACATATATACTAGCAATACAAGAAATTTAAACAAGAAACCACAGCAGATTGCTGCTGCTTCTGTTCCCAGTCTGGCATCTCTCTGGATTTAGCAAACTATATATGCAGCATTTGGATTATATTTGATAGTTTCAATCTGGATTAGTCACCAGGATCAGAGGTTTATTCTTCCAACCTTGTATTTGCTAGTCCTAATTTCCAGAATAAATAAGAAATATCTATATAGTTATTTAAGCAGATATATCTTACAGGTAAAAATTTAAATATAAGATTTAAGACAATCTGCTCAAATGAGAAAACAAATCAAGAGAAGACTTGAGATAGATCTTATTGTTCCTTTATGTGAGAAGGACTTTGGCAGAATGCCTTGTCCTATCAGTAAGATATTCCCACAGAACTTTCAGGAATCCTTCGGGCAAACCAATGTTATAGAGGAAGGGACTGGTACTCTGCTCATGAAAACAAGGTTTTCAAATACCATCTCCAATAAAATAGCTTTTATCAGGTAAAAAGGAAAACCCAAATTCAGATTATGATTTTAAAGTACAAAGCAAGTTTCCTGAAGATATTGTAGAAGTTAAATCTTCCACTAACATCATTTTAAGATTCCTTCAGGGATGAACCACTTGCATGGGATTGATTTTAGAAAGAATGAATTGAAGTTTTACATGTAGAATTAAGAGAAACTGATGGACAAAGAATTTACAATAAAAAAAATGCAGTAATAGAAAATGAAGCAGACATATTCATTCATAGTAAAAACAGTTTTACATGCTTACTTACATGTAGAGCCATACATTTAGACGACCACTGATACAGATTATATTTGATTAATTATATATATTAATATTAAATATTAAATTTGATTAATTTAATGGAATTTGCTTCAAAAAGTGTTTAAAACTTAATGGAATGAATCTGTCTCTAGTAAGCAAATGTTAAATTGCTGTTTTCTCTTTAATTCTTCAACTGCTAAGTTGTACCACAAGTTCAGGTCAAGGTGTCACATTCTTGACTGTGTATTCTTAAGCCATTAATTTCTGTGGAAGCAAAATAATAATAACTACAACATTAGTAGCAGCAAGGGTACAAAATTTATACTGTATTTGTTTAGACAGTACCAACAAAAACAAAAATGCAATTGGATCAGGATTTTGCAAGATAGTTGCTGCTGGGAAGAGAGCTAAAAATAACTCTTCACAATTTCTCTTTTATACATGCCTGCCTAATATTTAATTTTGGTCACTGTTTACACTTTTCAAATGAAATCTGCCTAAAGAAATTCAGCCATTGGGCAGTTAAAAACTTTGAATAAAAAATTCTGCATTTTAAAAAACGTTATTTTGGTCTGAAAAATCACCAACATTCTCCTCTCTACTAAAAGTACCTTTAATTCCATACCATAAGCAAAGAGACCATTAAACCATTCTTGATATAACACAGAGCCCAACAATTCTAAGTCTGTGCTATAACATGAACAGTTTTCAAAGTTCAAATTTTACATAATAAAACCTTATTTTGTTTTTTAAAAACAATGTGTTTGTAGAGTTGGTCTTAGTCTTAGCCCCATTTATAATTGATTAATTCTGCCCTCAAAGAATCTTGTTAATAATCATAACTTGCTCCTTCGAATTGAAGGAATTTGCTTCAGATATGATTAGATTTGGCTCCAGTTTTTTAGAGGAGGAGATTTCAGCAAATATAAGAAATATGATTTACATTTTACTGACCTGTGAAATTGTCTCTGTCTCTTTACATTGGTCTGTTCCATTTGGTTAGGCAAGGAAGATATGTTGCCGATTCCAGCAGTTAAATAGTTTTGACTGGTAGGGTCCAGAAATAAAGCCTTTTCTGCAGTTGCCTCCATGCTTTGGAACAATATCTCCTCAGGGGTGAGGGAGGCCTCCATACCCCTCTCCCCTTTTGGTAATGCTTGAAAATCTGGCTCTGGCAACTCACATGGGCTTCACAGAAGAGCATAAAGCCATGGGTCTGCTTAGCACCTTGAAACTATACTCCTTCCATTTTCAATTCTGTTTTTCACTGTTTTTATCATTATATTCCTGTATAGTTATACTTTTAGGTCTATTTATACACTGCCCAGATTCACTCTATGAGGGAGATGGATGATATCTACATATGATGAACTAATTAATTAATTAATTAAATTTTAATTATAGCATCTGGTACAAGTTATAGCATTATTGCATTAATGGTATGAATGACCTGATCTGTGTCAGTTGCATCATGTTGCAAATGGTGTGCAATATGTGGTTTGAAATGCTTGTGTGAGGGCTTCATGGCAGAGATTTGTACCATTACAGACCTCCGTGCTTTCCGCCATGCCATAAAAACCTATCTTTTTACCCAGGCCGGGTTGGCCTAATCCACACCTTTCTACCTTGTTAAAATATCATATTAATTTTAAATTTGCTATTTTATTCGGTTTTAAATTGGTTTTAGATTTTTGGATTTTCAATTGCCACTATACGATAGGATTTTTAACTGTTATTAATTTGTGTTGTGTTAAAGTGTCTTTATGGTTTTTGTATGGCTGTACACCGCCCTGGGTCCCTTCGGGGGGGAAGGGCGGTATAAAAATGTAAATAATCAATAAATAAATAATAAATAAAAGAACGGAATTAGCCCTTATCAGAAATGAACTTCACAAGAAAAGATTCCTACTAGATCAAACCAACAGAGACCTACCCACTCTCCATATCAAACTCAGCAACAAAATCCACCCAGCACTCTGAGACAAATCCAAACAACTAGCCTCCTGGAGAGCCGAAACAGAAACCTCCCACAAGACAGCCACACACACCAACAAACTCAGACAATATCAGACATAACAGAAACCAATGTCCTTTTCCAAAGACCCGAACATACCCAGATCTAGATAGATAGATAGGTAGGTAGGTAGGTAGGTAGGTAGGTAGATTTAGTGAGAAGCCAAAAGCACTAGCAAGAAGCCAAAAACACAGGCCTGAAGATGGCAAGTGAGACCTTGCTGAAATGTCACCAAAAGACACTATCCTACACAAGAAAAGACCCGACCACACCCAGACCTACATATATATGTATGAATGTATGTATGTATGTATGTATATATGTACATATATGTATACGTATGTATATATAATGTATAATGTGGTTGTGTGCCTGTTAAATGTATATGGAATGTTTGTTTTAATCTAATAAATTTAATAAAAAATATTTTTTTAAAAGAATTGAATAAAACACCTGTTTAAATTACTATAAAACATAATAAAGTGGAGGAAAGAAACAATGCCAACCTTCTTTTCAATAATATTTGTTGTCCTTCTATTTACTTGATATCATTTGGCCCAGTAACACCAGGGGCCCATCTTGATGACGGATCCTAGGATCAAGAGGGATGGCAGGCGGCCAATTCCCCC
>JANHFO010002883.1:10883-21369 GCA_032468095.1 Pareas carinatus | reverse complement strand
ATTTGCTTAACGACCATGCGATGATTCAACCTAGCAACCGCAGTGATCCGCTTAACAATCCTGTTTAAACAAGTCGTAAAACAGGGCAAGGCTCATTTAACTACCGCCTTGCTGAACAATGGAGATTCTGTCTTCAACTTATAGTTGAAGACTGACTGCCATTGTGACAACAAAGAAACAGGGCCCTGCACACACTTGGTCTGGCCACAGTGGTAGGTCTGTAAGGTCTTATGAAACGGGCGCAGGATCGAGACCGTCTTGATCGCAGGAGGAAGAAAGAATGCTCCATAAGGTGAGTTTTACAGCAGAAAAGGCCCATCTCGGCCCCATCCACCTGCATCCCTTCCCTGACGAGACCTAAAGCGTGCCGGTCCTGCCTAACCGGATGAACAGGTAAAAAGAAGGGACGGGGGGGGACCGGGGGGGGGGACGTTCTCCTCAGGTGACCTGGTTCCAAGCCATGAAGGGTTTTAAAGGTGACAACCGGCACCTTTTGTCAAGATATGTAAGTTTATAACTGGGACAGTGGAGGGTTGAGTGAAGAGTCAGAACACACAGTTTGTGGCTGATTGATTCAAGAGTGCTGGCCACTGCAGGAGGGAATCTGAGATGCGATTGGTTGATGTTAGTGTAACGGAGGAACTTTCCTTGTTTCCTGCTATTTTTGTTTGTTTGTTTGTTTAGATTTTTGCCCTGAGCGCTGTGTAGGCTCTCTGCGATTTACCTGATGGTCCCGCTGTGTTGATTTACCTGACTGTGCTCCTGTTTGCCTCTCTTGTTTACCGCAAATATATTTATTTATACAAAACCACAAGTTCTTGTCGGCGTCTCTGACTCCCTTTGAACACCCGGCAGCGCAATTCCCCGACAACCTTGAATTGCACCTAGAAACCCACCGTCAGCTCATGCAGCTCACGGAGGGTGGTGTTACCTGAGCCAAATCACTGGTACCATTTAGGACCTGCGCTGCCGCATTGTGTACTCGAAGCTCCCGAATGGCCTTCAAGGGAAGCCCCAGGTAGAGCATACTGCAGTAGTCCAGACAGGAGGGCACAAGGGCCTGAAGCAGAGGTGTCAAACTTTAGGCCCGTGGGCCGAATTCAGCCCGCAGCCTGAGTGCATCCAGCCTGCAGGACCGCCCTGGAGCCGAGTGGGTGCTTCCCAAGGCAGCGGTGATGTGGGGGGGCACGCTGGCACTCACGGGTGTGGGGGGGGGGCAGTCCGCAGTGGCCACAGCAGTGGCTGCAGTGGCCCTCAATGAAATTGAGTTTGACACCCCTGCCCTAAAGTGACAGTGAACAGGACGTTCCGCAAGGCAGGTAATCTTCGACTTACAACTATTCGCTTAGTGACCATTCAAAGTTACAATGGCACAGAAAAAAAAGTCTTATGACTGTTTTCCGCACTTACGACCATTGCAGCACCATTCCCATGATCACATGATCACAGTTTGGTCACGTGATCACAATCTGCTTGGCAACTGGCATGCATTTATGACAGTTGCGCTATCTTGAGGTCATGCTATCCCGGTATGTAGCCTTCCCAGCAGACTTCGGACAAAGTCAGTGGGAGGAAGCCAGATTTGCTTCACGGCCGATTCACTTAACGATGGCGGCAAGAAATATCGTAAAATGGGGCAAAACTCACTTCATAACTGTCTTGTTTAGCAAAGGAAATTTGGGACTCAATTGTGGTCGTTAAATGGAGTCGAGGACTACCTGAATTCGCTTTACATATTGCTTGCTTTTGTTTGTATTTGGCAAGGGGCTTCAACTTATCGTCAGCCACCCAGAATCACCCTGGCGAGATGGGCAGCCATAAAAATCGAATTAAGTAAATAAACAATTGAAAAATAAAAAGCGAGGTTTGTCACCAGGCCCATAAATAGCTAATACAGGTAGTCCTCGACGTACGGCCACAATCGAGGCCAAACTTTCTGTTAAGTGAGACATTTGTTACGTGAGCTTTGCCCCATTCGATGGCTTTTCCTGTCACAGTTGTTAAGCGAATCACTATATCTGATAAGTTAGCAACCTGGTTGTTAAGTGAATCTGTCTTCCCCGCTGACTTTGCTGGTCAGAAGGTCGCAAACGGGGGCCACGTGATCCTGGGATCCTACAAAGGTCATAAATCCGGACCCGTTGCCAGGGGTCCTGAATTTCGATCACATGATCGTGAGGAGGCTGCAAAAATCGCAATGGTGACAAACGGCCGTGTCCCATTTTTCAGTGCCGTTGTAACTCTGAACAGTCGCTAAACGAACTACTTTAAGTCGAGGACCACCTGTACAGGTGAAGCGTCACCCTCTCCCGCTGCTTAAAGCAGGCTGACAGGCACCTATCCAGCAGCCTCTTCCCTCTCCTTGACTACCTCATAAGCAAGGTCAAAACTTTCTCCGTAAATCCCAAACGTGGAAAAGAATACAACAATCTCCATCACACCTGTGTGATCCAGGTTGTCTTCCAGCCACCGCTTCGTCCCCTGGTAGTTAAACTTCCCGCCTCCAGACGCAAAGAACAGCAAGTTGTACCTGGGCAGAGAGGAGAGAGAGAGACGATGGGTACATTTCGGTTGCAGACCGCGCATCCGTCACCTCGCCTCGTTCGGGGTTCCCTACCCCGGAGCCGATCCCGTTCTTACGCGGCGTGGGTCCTCTTGTACGTGTAGAGCCGGGAGAACAACCTGGCGAGTTCTAAGAGTACCGCAACCCCACTGCCGTTGGAGTCAGCCCCGTGGGACAGCCACTGGAAGATATATATAAAAAAAAGGGGGGGGGTCTTTAGCTGAGGCTGAACAGGGAGATGTGGGGACTTAAGAGCGGCGTTTCCTCAAACTCGGTGACTTTGAAGATTGTGGGGACTTCAACGCCCAGAATGCCCCGGCCAGCACCGGTGGGCTTCAACTCCCAGATGAGGACAGAGGCATTCTGGGAGTTGAAGTCCACATTTCTTAAAAGTGACCGTGTTTGGGGAGAATAAAAACCCACTGACAAAAAGATGGGAGGGGCAGGAAGAGAGTGAGCGTGCAAAGCACCCCGAAGACATCAAGCGAATCAAAGTCCTTCCAGGCGAGGGCGCAAGAGCTCCGCTCACCCAGGCGCCGGATGAAGCCTCAGAAATTCAACGAAGGCAATTGATGGAATCATCATCACGCTGGGGGAAGCATTCTGTGCGCAAATGAGGCAGGCCTGGTATTTTGAGCAGGGGGAAAAGCTTCCAGGTGTGAATGAAGCAGGGAAATTCCTCTGTATCCATTGATGGCAGCAGGGGGGGAACCCCCGCCCCCCCAAAAATAAATAAGAGCTCCCCAGAGTGAATTATGCCTGGGAAGAAGGAATAAAAGGAGGAAGGAGGCAAGGATGGGAGAATTTTCTTTAGCAGTGGTACATAATGGGGTGGGCGGGAGCGAAGAGGATGGGGAGATTGGGGGAGCAAGCATAGGGGCCACGCGGAGCAGCAATGCAAGAGACACGCAACCCGCGCCAGCTGTGGAGCATCGGTTGTCCCCAAACATCCCCGGAGCGAGACAAAGTAAAACACTCCAGGTTCTTTGACTGCCAGATTGCCGCAGTCTGGCAGAACATTCAGGAGATAAACAGTTTGCTTAAGATTAGAAACAGAACATAGTTTTCCACCCGGTGCACACCCCTATCCTGCAAATCACCCTGGAGGCTGCCGTCTAATTCCTCCGCTTTCCCTTGCTTTGGATCACTGGGATTCGAGGGGATTGGGCGGGATTCCGTCTTGGGTTAGGGACGGTTCTGTCCAAAAGCCCAGGGGTGGGCAACTAGGTCGACTTTGCGATCTGTGGACTTCAACTCCCAGAATTCTTGGCTCAGGAATTCTGGGAGTTGACGTACACAGGACAGGACATAAAAGCTGACATAGTTGCCCACCCCTGGATAAGACCACCGTTTTTAAATTGCCAATGAGAGGAAAGAAGGGAGACACTTCTGAGAAATAGAAATGGGGGGGGGGAGAGAGAGAACCAGAGTACAGGCAGTCCTCGACTTACGACCGATCACTTAGTGACTGTTCAAAGTTATGACAGACTTACCTGGGGGCGACTTACAACCCAGATCCAAAGTCCCAACAGGACTGCCCTCCCCAGTGTGACGTGACCAAAATGTGGGTGCTGAGCACGTGGGCCGCATTGAGGGCCGTTGGCAGGGTCCCACGGTCACAGGGCCGAGTTTTATTTGTATAAATTTATACGCTAGCCATCTCTCCCATAAGGTGACGCTGAGCGACTTTACGGCGGTTTTGCCAAAAAAAAACAAACCAAGCGTCACTTCTGGTTTCCGGCAAAACTATGCTCACAGTGAATGATGGTTTCGCTTAATGACCATAGTGTTCACCTAATGATTGTTGTGTTTGCTCAATGACCTGGTGTTCATTTAACCGCTGCAAAAAGGTCATAAACTCAGGTCAGTCACATGGTCGACTGCTTTTGCAACTGTCATGACTTATGGCCATGACAGTCATAAGTCGAGGACTGTCTCTAAAGAAGAAAGTGGTTCAGTAACTTCCCCTAAACAGGAGATCTGCCTCATGTTCTGGATTAAACTAGGTAGGCCAAATTAAAGTACAGGTAGTCCTCCATTTACAACAGTTCATTTAGTGACCATTTGAAGTTACGATAGCACTGAAAAAGATGACGTCACCATTTTTAAACACTTTTGACCATTTCAGTATCTCCACGGTCATAGGATCAGAATTAAAACGCTTGGCAACTGACTCCTTATTTATGATGGTTACCGTGTCCCGGGCTGGTCATGTAATCCCACTTTTGTAACTTTCTGACAAGCAAAGCTAACGAGGGCGTCAGATTCACTTAACAACCGTTTTACTAACTTAACACCCACACTGATTCACTTAACAACTGAGGCGAGGAAGGTCGTGAAATGGAGCAAAGCTCCCTTAACAAATGCCTCGCCTAGCAACAGACATTTTGGACTCCATTGCGGTCGTACGTCGAGGACTGCCTTGTCGATCCTTCGCGCAACAGATCGCTGGAGAAAGGGGTACCGATGGCATCCGAATCCTGATTAAATTTATCAGATTTTTTTTTGCCTGCATGTAACC
Source organism: Pareas carinatus (assembly GCA_032468095.1). NCBI lineage: Eukaryota > Metazoa > Chordata > Lepidosauria > Squamata > Pareidae > Pareas > Pareas carinatus. The sequence goes on along the minus strand of JANHFO010002883.1, from coordinate 16,285 downwards.
TGAGTTTTTCCTTGGACAGCAAAGGTGACTCAGGACAGCAGGCGTGTCACCGGGAAGGCAAAAATCACAAAACCGTCTCTCATATATTTTGCCTGGGGGGGAATTCACCGGAGAAAGCAATTAGGTTTGGAAGAGTCAGCGGTAGAAAAGAAAAGTGGCCTCCAAAGAATACGATGGCTGGACACCATCAAAGCTGGCACCGGACAGAGCGCAGAACAACACGGAGGAGGAATGCGAGATCGGGAGATACGGAGAGAGCTGGAGAGTCGGGCATGGCCGGATAACAACGTCATCAGCAATGGGAGCCGTCTTCTTAACAGAAGGCGCAACTCCGAAAGACCGCCCGAGGGCCTGCTGATACAGATCTACAGAGGAATGGCTGAGTTTGTGGTTTGTACCGCAATGTAACCGTCTGGTGTGGCTCGGCAACCAAATAGGGCAGACACAGACTTCAACGGGGAGTTAGGACTGCAGGGGGAAAAAAAATAAACAACTGCAAGCAGCCTGAGGACCTGTGTGCTGCATGAGCTAGAAAGAGGGCTGAGAAAATATCTACAGACCCGCCCCACCCCTCACATCCTGGACATAAACTGCTTCAACTTCTCCCCTCAGGATGCTGCTATAGGGCACGTCACATTGAAACGACGAGACACAAAGACAGTTTTTTTCCCCTTCATGCCTTCCTTCTGCTGGAACACCTAATTCCCACGGTACTATCTTAGGCCTGAAGATATTTGTGCACGTAGTAGGGCCGCATTGCTATTATCTTCTCATCTTGTCTCTCGTCCTTCTCGTTGCCTTCTCCTACTGGTGTCTTGTGATTTGTCGCTTCAGAATCAGAATTGGAATTTTATTTTGCCAAGTGTGTCAGGACACACAAGGAATTTGTCTTCATGATTTGTCACTTCTTGTTTGTATCTTATGATTAAGGATTGTAACTATCACTTTGTTGTATCTACACTGATAGCTATCTTTTTACCCTGGCCGGGTTGGCCTAATCCATACCTTTCTACCATGTTGAAATATTATATTAATTTTAAATTTGCTATTTTATTCGGTTTTAAATTGGTTTTAGATTTTGGATTTTAAATTGCCACTGTACGATAGGACTTCTAACTGTTATTAATTTGTGTTGTGTTAAAGTGTCTTTATTGTTTTTATGTGGCTGTACACTGACCTGAGTCCCTTCGGGGAGAAGGGCAGTATAAAAATGTAAATAAATAAATGAATGAATGAATGAATGAATGAATGAATGAATGAATGAATGAATGAATGAATGGCTGGTGTAACACAGCTAGCTTCTCCTGTGGTTGCCTGTGTCTTAATGATTGTTTATCTTTTCTCTTTGTCAATAGCACTAAAACGAAACTCAATTTTCTTTGCTCTTCAGGCAGGTCTACCAGACAATTGGATTAAAGAAGTAGATAATGATTGTTATTTAAGTATAGTTTATTTAGATACTATGAGATTTGAGTTTTAACTGGATTGAGAAGAGTTTTTTCAAAATTTATCATGGTGGTAGAGATCACTTTTCACTTCTCGGTTCTCTGAATTATTTCTTTATTGACTGCAAGGAAAGACCAGCCAAAATGATAATGTGTAGTCAAAGTTTAAATTGCAATAAAAATAGATTCAGAAGAAGAATTATAGAAATAAGTGTCATTTTAATTGTCAAAACCACTTTTCCAAAGCTTGTGTACATTTTACCTAAGATGTTAAACCAGCACATAGCCTGTTAGCTTAATGTAGCTGTGCTTAATCACAATTTAGTTTGGGGGTAAAAAATCAATCACTGCTATGTCCATCTTTTTCTCTCTTTTTATTTTTCCTTTCTTCACTTTTCTTTGCTGACTATGAAACAATTGCCCATCAAATGATACTGGATCACAGTAGCATAAGCATAAAACTCTTTAGAAATGCCGTAAGATATGTAAATTCTATAATCTGATTTTCTGGCTACTAAGTCTGGATAGGGTCAGAGTTTTAGTAGGAGGAAGGAATAAATGTTAGATGCCCCGATGATTTACAAAGAATTAGGGCTGGATTAAGGGTTAAGAAAAGTAAAGAAGTGTAATTAATCTTGGAGTAGAAGAGCCATAAATGTTTCTGTTATCCTGAAAAGAACTGAAAGAAATAACCACCCAGAAATAAAGACAGCTGGAAGACTTAGGGATTAAAATGAAAGAAAAGAAAAGAATAGAACCCAAGTCTTTCAAGGTTTGAACTTCATCTGTTTTTCTGTATGACTTTTAGACATGGTCTTAAATAAATTTGTTGCACTGAAACAACAATACTTGTTTTTGTTAGCTTAAGCATATATTTTATATTCACTATTTAGTATGGTTGTGCATATCATTTGAAAGAGGTTTGTTGAAGCACACAGGAGAATGTTCAAAATATATCATTTGAAGAATTGCAATAATGTTTGCTTCAAAAAATGAATTGAATCTTGCACAAAGAGGAGCAAAGTATCACTCTGCTATTTTTTTAAAGCAGCCAATCATTTAAAAAAATCCACACAAACCTGAAAATTAAATGACACAGCTTTAGCAATTAAGATCTTAAAGAAATCACATATTTTTTCAGATTGGAGAAGACAAAAACAGACAGACTGCTTTAATAAACTTCAGAAAAAATGCTGCGCCCACACTTCTGTGAGATCCAAAGGACTTCTTCCAAGTAATTTCTAAAATTGTACATTCCAAATATTTATCTTCTTTCCTTTGAGAGATCTCATCCAATAATATTTATGCTGAATGAGTATGTAATACATAACCCTGGAATTAGATGACATTTTGAAAAGGTTGTTTTAATTAGGCCCTGGCTATGTATTTAAGATGTGAAAGTTAAATGTTTAATGAAGCTGTAAACTTACTTTAAAACATTGAAATATGTTCCAGTAATGCCAAGTCATGATATTAAGCCAGTTTTTGATTCTGTATAAAGAGCTCAAATATAATAAATGCAAATGTTGTATTTTATTATTGTTCGGCTGCTGTCATGTATGACTATTTGCGACCCCAGGGGCCACACCATGCTAGGCCCTTTTCCTCCACTGTCTCATGGAGTTTGCTCAAATTCATGTTCATTGTGTGTGTTGATGACACTATCTAACCATCTCATCCTCTGCCAACTTCTTCTCTTTTTGCCTTCAATCTTTTCCACATCAGGTTCTTTCCAATGAGTCCTCTCTTCTCATTTGATTGCCAAAGTATTTGAGCTTCAGCTTCAGTATCTACTCTCCCAAAGAACAGAATTAGAATTAGAATTAGAATTTATTGACCAAGTGTGTCTGGACACACAAGGAATTTGTCTCCGGTGTACATGCTCTATACTTACATACAGGCTATAATTGTCAAACAGGGATTGCAATCCTAAGATACATTCATAACCATAAAATGCAATCATCATGTCATGTACATATTAGGTGTCATCGACAAACTGCTATTCCTCATCTTAAATACATTCATAATCATAAAGTACATTCATCATGTCATCATGTTATAAAGTACAATCATCATGTCATGAAACATGTCCAAACATTTGTGACAAAACATGCCAAAACATTGGTGACAAAACATGTCACACACACAAAAAAAATCCAGTTGCGACCTTCAGCCATTTCCCAATTTACACATCCACCTCTCTGGTCAGCCGTTCAGAAATCTTTGGGCCACCCTTAGTCTGTTTCCTCACCAGTCACTCACAGAATCTTTGTGCACGTCGCAGTCACTGCAAAGCCTGTCTTCATTATTATTATATTGACACAAAGATGGGCGGATGGCTCTAGAATGTTCCAGATCTCTAAGGCGGGGCCAGGAGACTCTTTTCCTCCTAAATACTGTGCCTTTATTGGAAGTAAGAAACCTCAAATCCATCTTGGTCATTGTTGGCTGGAACATCACAATTCTCTGGAATATCGTGTCGCCGCCCCACCCCACCCCGGTGAGATCTGCACCCATCCTTTTGGCCTTTCCAAAGGGACTGAAAACCTGACTCTGCCAGGTGGCCTGGGCTCCCCATGGGTACATTTCATTCTGGAGGTGGTTAATGGACTAAGATCTCAGCTCCTGAGGTCTATGACCCTATGGAGGTTCTCAATCACCCATAGCTGTCCCAAAGGCGACAACTTTCTTGGAGTTTTTTTCCTTTGAAAACGTTTCACTTCTTAACCAAGAAGCATCTTCGGTTCTTCAGTTAGAACTTCAGTTTGAACTGAAGACGCTTCTTGGATGAGGAGCAAGTTGTTTTTAAAGGGGAAAAAAACCAAGAAAGTCCACTTGTCTTTTAGAAAAAGCACTCGCCTCCTCCTCATGTGCACCTTCCTCCCTTCCTTCCCATCTTTGTCAATTTTAAAATCAATTTTAGTCTTCATATTTATTGTTTCAATGCTTCATCTTGTTTTCTTTTTATTGATAGTAAACCGCCTAGAGTCACCTCCAGGCAATACGAGTGGCATCTAAGTTTAATAAATAAATTTCTGCATGGAAATGCTTCCGTTGGTTTCCCATAAGTCACTTTCATTCTGCTGGCACTGAATTACCTAGACAGCTCAGGGTGCTACTTAAGGAAGACTTTTTTTTCCTTCAGAGGCCTATTCTATCCTGATCTTCCAAAAGGATCTTCATAGATCTTCATCTGTGGCATCCAAAGCCATTCGCCATATAAATTGAAGACCCATTTGATTTCTCCTGGAGCTTTAATAATTATGTATCATTGGTGATTTGGGCATTGTATTTATTTATATGTTTTGTTTGGTGTAAATATTCACCAGATGTCCGGACACCCCACTTGATGGCATACATAATGGTGTAAACTGGCTAAATATTACTTTGAAGGCCAAGTGGCGTAAAACTGTTTTGAAATGGTGCCAATGAGAAGGAAGTTCCATGGCAGTTAAAATCAGTTAGGAACATTTAAGAAGGAAAAAAGAGCAATAGAGTCAAAAAATTTCAGTTCTTCATTGTCTCATATATTGTTGTTAATTACAAGCTGGTTATCGGAATAATTGATTATTTGCGATAGCATCTCTTTATTGTTCAACTTCAGGTATTTACAATAATTGCCTTTTCTTCCTCCATTTGTCTGAAGATGTACCACTGAAATATTTTCTACTGCTTCTAACTTCCACAGATTTACATCGTACAGTTTTTTGTTTCTCTCTTTTTCTTTCATCACTTATATTTCTTAGTTGGGCTGTGTTGTTTCTTTAGCTTTCTTGATCCTCATCAATATTTTTATACTTCTTGATCTTCTCAGAGGACAAAAATGTTCTAATAGGTCTTTCTTTGAACATTTACTAATAAGCTATGCATTGGCCTAACTTGGAATGGTGTTCACTGAATCGCTTAGGCTTCAGATGTCCAGCCCACCTTAAAAGAAATGCAAAGAGGGGGAGATGG
>JANHFO010002882.1:32727-47206 GCA_032468095.1 Pareas carinatus | reverse complement strand
TCCTTGCCATGGCCAGATGTTCCTCATCTTAGTGGATGCTTTCTCCAGGTGGATGGAAGTCCACCTGATGAAAGATACGAGAGCCCCAGCAGTGACTGCTTACTTATTCATAACCCATGGATTGCCGGACGTGGTAGTGACTGACAACGGTCCTCAATTTGTAGCAAGGCATTTTGAGGAGTTCATGGCGGCTAGGGTTATCAGGCACCTCCTCACGGCTCCTTTTCGAATTCTAATGGAATCGCGGAACGGGCCGTGAGGTCACTAAAGGAGGCATTGAGTCGTTTGGGGCCAGGAAACTGGCAGAAGCAGGTAGATGCGTTCCTCACTTGGCAGCATACCACGCCCTGCAGGACTACAGGGAAGAGTCCAGCTGAACTCCTGTTTAGTCGCAAGCTTTGTTCTGTTCTGGACCGTTTGCACCCCTCTTACAGCCCAGACACCCAGAGGGCATCTAGCCGGGTCACAAGACAATTTGTTATTGGTGATCAGGTTCGGGCTAAGAATCCGACACATGTAGACAGCTCCGAATCACCCTAATTTCAATGGCCTTGCGGAACAAGCCGTACGCACGCTTAAGGAAGCCCTTAGCCGGCTTCCGCCAGGGAATTGGCAAATTAGGGTAGAATCGTTTCTCAGGTGGCAACACATCACTCCCTGTAAGAGCACCGGCAAAAGCCCAGCTGAACTGCTGTTCGGTAGAAAAATCTGGTCAGTGTTAGACCATCTGCACCCCGACTATGCACCGGGGGCTTGGCAGTCATCTAGTAGAACCCCGTGTAATTATGCCATAAGTGATAGGGTGTGGGTGAAAAAGTATGGCTAAGGGTTGTCACGGGTTTCAGGAACAGTCGAGAAAATCATGGGCTCTTGTTCCTATTTAATCAGACTGACTGATGGCTGGTTGTGGCATTGCCACATTGACCAGATGCGCAGCGTGCCGCTGGAACATGCTCCCGCTGATGGGGCTAATGTGCCTAACAAAACACACTGTTCCTTCCCAGGACTAGGAGATCCCAAGGAAGCTTTCGATCTACCCGAACTGGGACCCTTCCAGCGATGGGCGACCGCTGATGCCCCTGTTACTCTGCCTGACTGCATTTCCCCGGGGGCTACCTTTGACGAATCTGATCATGCCCCAATGATTCCTGCTGTGACAGATCGGGAGGGGGCATTCCTACTACTGAACTCCGGAAGTCAGGCAGGCAGAGTCGAAAGCCTGCTTATTTGAAAAATTATGTTTGTTAAGTTAGTTTAATCTATAAGGGGAGGGCTGTTGGATTTGTAGAGCTGACCGGCCGGCCAGGCTCCAAAATGTCTGGCAAAACAAGCGGTCAGCAGGTCAATTAATTAGGCCACTATTCTCCCCAGCGCTAGACAGCTTGGCGGCTGTCCTAGCTGTCCCTTGATTGGTGAATAGGCTTGTGTTGTTGCCCTTAAGAAGGGCTAGTTACTGTTACTGTGCACTGCCTGTTTCTGTTTCACTATCCGCTGTTACTTGAATAAACAACTTACGGAACCCGAGAGCTCCTGCCTGCCTTTTCAATACGCGAACCCAATAGAACACATTATGGCAAGGACAAGAACCCACTGTAGCACTCAGCAAGTTAAACAACTGGAGAGAAGGTATCTACATGAACAATTCAGGCAGAATGTGTACCCACAAATATTTATTACAAGATGGCTGCACAACATGCAATGTAGAGAAATGAACAGGTATAAGACCAACATATATGGTACACCCTGCCAAACATCAAAAACATTTCAGAAGCAGTAGAACACAACTTCTGACATCTGCAAGGGGGCATCGCACACTGCCCAGACGCTACCATATGAGAACAAATCATGCATCACAAAGATTGTTTGACAGTGGAAGATACGTCTAATATAATATATTGGCTCCCCTACATGGATTTCCCGTGACTATGGGGAGGATTAACCATCAGACTGCAAGAACACAAACGAGAGATCAGATGAGGAGACCCAAACTCTCTGATAGCCTCATACTGCAATGTACAAAGACATACATTCAATTTCACAGCTAAGATTGTTGGCCATGCAGGTACAAAAATAGTGAAGGAAATGATTGAAGCCTGAGAAATAGGCTCTTTGAGAGTCAACAAGGAGTGCTGATTTATTACCAGCTTATCAGGTACTTAGATATGGAGGCCTTGGCAGCACAAGGAAACAACAGCCAATGACTAGCCATCAACCTACCAACCAATAGGAAGACACCACATAAATATGACACATAGGAGTAGCCCAAAGCACACATTCCAGGAGAGAGAAGTTCCCTGAGGAAGAAGGCTCCTGCACAAGTCCAAAAGCTCGGAAGATTAAAACTATGGTCCCGGTGACTGACTCAGGCAGTATTCCAGACTTTAGCTATAACTCCATTATATTCTTTAATGGACTTGATTAGTGGGCGAGCCCTTGGTGCAGAGAGCTTGAATTATTGCACCATGGAGACTTTGACCCTCTCTTATACCTCCTAGAATGACGGACTGGGTGCATGTGAATGATTGGGCGGAGATGTGTGCCACAGCCTCTGGCTTTACAAGATAGACCAAGGGAGGTTATAAAGCACCTTAAATGTTATAAAGTGGTACATCACATCAGTATAGTGTTGGGGATGGGTTGCTACAAGAACCAGGAGCGGACCATTGCAGATGAATCCCACCCCTCGATGTTTAGTATTGGTTGCATATTCCTGTTTCCTGAGCTCACACTCAGTCCCTAGACAGCATTCTCTTGGAGGCCTGGAGGTTTGGCTTTTGCTGTTGAATGCTAGGTTGGTCAATAAAGCTCTTATCATTCAAAACCTTATTAAAGAGGAACATGTCAATCTGGCATACATCATTGAGAACGGTCATCGAATGGCTAGGTACCCCTCTCAGTGATTTATGGCGTGGCACCAGGCAGGGGAGGTGGAGTGGCAGTGGCAATCAGAGAGTTTCTTTCTGCCTTCAGGGAACATGCTCTCCAAGTCTCTGGCTGTGAGACTTGGAGAGCGTGTTTCTGAGCCTCAGCTTAAAGGATCAGCTGAGATTATTACTACTGTACCAATCTCCCTGTAGCAGCTTTCCTGCCTGAGCTGTTAGAAGCAATCTCAAGGTTGTCAATGGAGTTTCTCAAACTTATTGTTCTGGTGACTTGCTTCAGGCCAAGCACACTCACACACCCACAAAGCGTCAGTTTCAAACTTATAACAAGCAACAAAAGTCATCTGCCAACACACACAAAGTAACTACATTTTCATTAGTCTAACAACCTGAATAAATCAAGAGTTTCAAATTCAGAGTGTCAAGCACAAAAGTTGTCAAATGGTTCCAGAGTCCAATGCACAGAAAAGGTTATTGACCATTTGGTTTCTAAAAGTATATGAGATAAGGAAGCTTAAGGTGAGGCAAGACAAACAAGGTAATGTGAGGCAAGGCCCAGAGAGGTCGACTAACGGACAATTGTTTCTGATATCAATTTTAATTCAAACCTCCTCTTAAGATCCCAGTGTGTCTCATTTAGGCTGCAATGGTTAACATAATGATGTGAATATGTTTGTAAAACATCAAGATCAGAACAAAATTATCCCTTAGTTTTTTCTTGAATTATGAAAACTTTTTAAATTATAAAAATATTTAAAATGCTTTGACTGTTATACATATTCATACAGATCTGAGGTTGCTCAATATGATCGACTTAAAGTGGGACAAACTAATGAGGTCCCTCTAAGGTTAAAGGTGCAAATGCACCCTGGCAGCTATGGACAAATACCACAGACAAGGTACTCCTGGCCATAGATAACAGTATATGAGGGTATGTGGTTTAAGAGGCTTTGGTTACCAGGTGGAAATCACAGAGCTCCTCCACCCAGATCCAGAAAGGTCTGAACTGAGCCTCACAATAGGAGAATGAAGCAATTGATCTTGCACAAAGCCTATGAGATGCCTAAGAAGACATTTTGTCTAGTAATCTAGGAATAGTTTGACCCTGTTGGACCTATTGTCAATGCACTTGTCCCTCTGGTTGGTGACCAGCAGATGGATTCATGCAATGCAAAATTCCTCATTGCAAGAGGGGACATCCCAGGAGCTTTTAAAGAGACCCTAGTTTGTCCTTTCCTTAAAACATCATTGACTATATTACTGATTGGGTCCTTAGATAATGTTTTTCGGGGGAAGATGGCTGCCAGGAAGCAGCCTGTGTAACGTCGAGGCCTAGAGAGATGGGGCTCCGACGATCCAGGGTGTGAGGACGGGTCTGCGCCCAGTCCCCCTGACAGGGGAAGCTGCCCCAAACTCAGGGAGGGCTTCACCCTTACAAAAACATCGGCATGTGGAAGAACTAAAAGTGCCCGTGGCTTGGTGGTAGCAGCTGAGGTGGCGTCAGGATGAAGGCGATGGCGGTGGTCTGCTCCTGCTCGCAGTTGGGAAGCAGCAAAGTCAATTGAGGACGGCGGTGATTGGAGGCAGCGAAGACGGGGGTGACGCCGAATCTGGTGATCCATGGTGGCAGGGCTTTGAGCCGGCTCTGGACCGGTTTCCTGCTGACGAGGCCTGGAGGCCTGGAGGACAAAGAAGAATGGCAGAGAGGACTGCACCCACAACAGTGTTGACAGGAGGGCAGAGGTCGACTCCGTGGGGCCTCACTTGTGGAGTGCCTCAGGGGTCGGTCCTCTCACCCCTCCTGTTCAACATTTATATGAAGCTGCTGGGTGAGATCATCCGTGGTTTTGGGGTAGAGTACCATCAATACACTGACAACACTCAGCTGTATATCTCCACCCCAGGCCACCTCAATGATGCTGTCAAAGTGTGTCCTGGTGCCTGGAGGCCGTGCGGATCTGGATGGGATTGATCCGTGGGTCGCCCAGAGGCCTATAATTCGACCCGCAGGCCGATCTGTTGAATTTGGATGTTACGTAGTGGTACTGTTTCCTATTCTCTCTTGTTCTTCTTGGTACTTGCATAAGAACTTCTATCTTCTTTCCATCTTATAATAGAGGGTGTTCTCTTGAGCGATTAAGTACCACATCACGTACTGATTTTTTAATGAATCTGGCGTGGACTTCCCTATCTAGCTTATTTCTTTTGACAAAGCTACTTATTAATCTATAGATTTCGTCCACCTCATTTCTAATTATTGTAGGTTTCACTTCCAAGGCCTTAACTAAATATTTGTCATCTTTTCTTCAATATTCTCGAAGGGCATTTCTTTTAAATTTTGAAAATGCAAAAAATGGTTTGCTCTTTGCATTTCTATTATTTCAATTTCATGTTCAAGTTCTTTGTTATTCTGTTCAAATCATGTTTTCTTTGTGTAGTTCAGTCTTTATTTCACTCCATTGTACTCTCTCCATCAATAATTGAATCTTCTGTTCATTTTTTATTATTTGCTGTTGATATCTTTCATTTTTTATCTTTATTTCTGCCAATTGTTCATTTAGAATTTCTATTTTTTGGTTAGCTGTGTTAGCTGTGTTTAATTTACCATTCATTTCTTGTATTTGTCAACCATACATTTGAATTGCTTCAAATATTTGATTATTGGATATTTCTGTTTTTTCTGGGGGATTTTCCTTAATTTGTAATAGGCTTGTTTGAGAGGATCCTTGGATCATTAATGTAGTGAATATAGTTGTTTCTTTCCTACTACTCCAGATCATTTTGGTTCCAATAGGTTGGTGCTTGTTGTACTCTGTTTTAACTTTCCAAGTTTTTTACTGTATCAGCTCCAGGTTAAAACATGCAGTATCACTATTGACCACAAGATGTCCCACTCTCCTTCTTAAGTAAGCTTTTTAAACAGTTAAAAAAATAGTCCGATATTCCAATATTCAATCTTGTTTATATTGTTGTAAATAGTTAATTTTAGTCAAGTCAGGCTTTAGGGAGAATCAGATTTTCAGGGAGTAAAAGTTCTTTCCTCTTCTCAGCCCTATGAAGTCAAGCTAGCATGAAAATCAGTCTTTGCTAAGATGTCAAAGTCCTGTCAGTCAAAAACTTTGCTCCTCTTTTTAGTTTAAATCCCCAAACTTTAAATCGCTGCTCTTTTTGTTTTGAGGGGTTTGTTTGACTTTCTTGATTTAGTCAATTAAAAGGGTTTGATTTAGTAAAGGTTCTTACCCTCGCTGTTTTATGTCTTTCTGGTTGGATGCGGCTAATGGCCGCCGATCAGTTGCCCTGGCGACCCTTCTTGTCATTCCTCTGAAGATTGTCCCCCAATTCCAGCTGGCTGCTGAATTTGCCAACTTGGGGGAATGCTCTTTTTTCCTGTCTCCGCTTCAGGGAGCGCACCCGAGTCTTATTTGATATGGTATCGCATTTCCTGTTTGAACAAGAAGATCTCTAAGGTTTCTTTCAACTCTATTATTCTGATAATTCAGCCTTCACCAGCTTGGCCACCTTTCAGATGTATGAGCTTACAAAATTTCACCAGCCTTCCTGTGTGCTGAGAATATGAAGCAATGGCATACAGACTAGGAAAGGCATAGTTAATGTTTTATTGCAAAGGTGGGCAATTATGATCCCTTTACAAACAGTGGACTTCAACTCCCAGAATTCCTCAGGAATTGTGGGAGTTGAAGTTCACAGGATGTAAAGGGGCCACAGTTGCTCATCCCTGTTTTAATGTTTAGCAGTGCTCAATCTATGTGGTGGTTTTGCTGGTGAGGGCTTAATCAAGGCACGCTCATTTCTCCAAACATTAGTCCATCAATCTTTTTGGAAAGCATGAGAATGTGGCTTATGTTCCATTAGTACATGCTGAAGCTCAACTTGCTACTCCATTCTTGTGTGAATGGCATGGGCACTGTCCAGTATGTCTTTATATTCTTTGCAGTATATAGAACTTTCACAGCAGACTAATCTGGCTTCCAAATGAAGGGGAATATACATGTCCCAGGATAATGTTGTAAGGTTGATTCTGGGTCTGTCACAGTTCCAGTGACTGATCCAGATTCAATCATCTGGATTCGCCTAACCTTTGAAATGACCACTTTAGCTACCCTTATGTGTCATCAATGACTACAACTCATGTAGGGGGAAAAGATAACTACATGGGAAACGGTACTTTCTACTCTTTCTTTACAGGTGGTCTTCATTTTATGATGATTGGAATCACAAGGCGATTATTAAATGAGTTGCACCTACTTTTATGATATTTTGTTAAGCTAATCAGTGCACTGGTTAAGTGACTCACAGTATTATTAAGTGAATCTGGCTTCACTTATTAATTTTGCTTGTCGGAAGTCAGGTGGGAAAGTCATAAATGGTGATCACATGACCTTGGAATGCTGCAATCCAATGCATTGCTGATTGCCAAGCGCCCACATTTTGATCCTGTGACCATGGAGATGCTGAAACAGTCATAAGTGCAAGGATCAGTCATAGATCACTTTTTTCTAGGTCGTTATAATGTTCACTAAATGAATGATTGGAAATTAAGGACTATCCATACTCACTTACTGTCCTGAGAGCTGCTGAATTGCAAGAAAATGACTTCATTGCTTTAAAGGCCTCATACCTCTCCAGTAAATCCTCAGGTCAGCCAAGCAGAACAGTGTAATTCTTGGGAGGAGTTCCTAATTTTTTTTGCCACCGCATCTCCCTTCCATGTAATTTCTAAACACATCTCCCCTAAAACAACAAAGACTAAAATGAACATAAATGAACCATGCAAATGGTGCAGTGAAACTTTGGGAATGGTGGGTTTATTGTAAGAATGTAACTAACAGCAATCGCAATAGCACTTAAACTTATATACTGCTTCACAGTGCTTTATAGCCCTCTCTAAGCAGTTTATAGAGTCAACATATTGCCCACAACAATCTGGCTCCTCATTTTACCGACCTCAGGAGGATGGAAGGCTGAATCAACCTTGAGCTTTTGAGAATTGAACTGCTGATCTGCTGGTAATCGGCACTCAGCAGAATTAGCCTGCAATACTGCATTCTAACCACTGTGCCACCTCGGTTCTCTAAATCTTCTTCACGCCTCCCCCGGACTCTACCTGAATTTCCTCAAGGAAAATATTCACCTCACTGTTTGGGAAATGCTGCTCTATGGTTTTCAATGGAAGTGAAATGGCATGATCTTCCAGCATAGATCCCTGGATGTGATTGGCTAGGCAGTACTGAAGGGAAATTCCTAGCATCTGTTTCTACTCACTCAATTTGGAAACTATAGAAAAACATACAAAACTATGCTTTAAAGAAAAAGGTGGATGAGAAGAGATTATCCAGCATATCTTCTAAAATGCAAAATAGTCATGGACCATTGACATGGACCAAATTCAAGCTAAACATTTCTACCACTCAGTAACTCAGAAAAACAAGCCTGTAAGAAATAGCTAGTTAGCATCCAATTCATTCAATGTGAATATAAATTCCAAAATGAAGGGAAGCAATCGCTTCCAACAACTACTAGCCCCAAATTATGCAAAGACATGAAAATAATTGCCTACTTTAATTATACATGCAGGCAGATAATTATTGCTGGTAAGCACTGGCACACTTCTGAACAGGGTATGGGAAGAAAAGGGGAGAGATTGGAAAAAGAGTAATTCATTAAATATTTACATTATTTTTTAAAAAATGTCAATAATTAGCAAAATGTTGTTTTTGTTTAAAAATCAGCCAAAAGAAATAGACAAGAGTGAGGAGAAAGAATAAAAGTACAAATGTTGCTGATTGATTTAGCTTTTAATGTGGTGGCTTTGTTTCACTACTTAAACATGAATTAAAACTTTAAGATGGCTATTTCTAGTTATATTCCATCATTTCTATTCCAGAATTTTTAAATGTAAATGCAGAAGTGATGTATTTATGTCCCTGCATGTGTGTAAAGGTTTTTCTAATGTTCATGTAACACAAACACATAGAATTTCAACTTCCTTGTATTCACATATCCATATGTCTTTTTTTCTTTAAATAACTGATCTCCCAGTTCTGCTGGTTTTGGGGATACATTCTTGTCACAATTGCCATGACCCATAGAAGTAAGGTGAGATATTTCTCAGGTAACAGCAAAATTGCTATAATTTGGAAAATTGTAAACTCGGGTTTGTTCACATTTTCTGAGTGGTAGGTAGACTGAACCAATATTAGCATAAACATCTCTGTAACATTAAACAAAGCTTTCAATATTTATTGTGTAACTTCTGCGGTTCCCTTATGTTCACATCTGCTTGGCAATAAACATGTTTTATTAAAAGGGTCTGCTCAGAGCAACCCCATGGTTGTAAAAATAGTTTATTATATTCTTGCCGAGGTACTTCAGAAATTCATTTCTTTCCAGATTTAGTCAAGAGGTAGGTTTTGAATTCAGTGAGTTGCAGCCCTTGGTTACAAGCCCTTGATATTATAAACAATAATCAACATCTTCCCATGATAATATTGTATTTGTGCCCACACAGACAGATGCATCCGTATCTCATTGTTGATTGAAACAAACATGCTGTAGATTCCATTTGAGAGCTTCATTCTTAGATCTTGGTTACACCTCTTGAGAGAATCAGATCTATAGATTTGAAAAGCATCTGTAGATAATGGCAATAAACATCTCAAAAACATGGAAGTCAGGAGAATCTCTTAGGACAAAGATTGGTTACCATGTCTACAATGAACATCTTTGTGGGTTAGGTTTTGTTTATTTGTTTCCCTTGGGGAAGTCCTTGGCTCTCTCTGAGCTTGCTTGTTTTCTTGCAGACATTTCATTACTCAAACTAGATAACATCATCAGTGCTAGTAAGGAGTGATGTTTGCTGTCAGTTTGTATTCTGGTGGCTTGCCCTGTCAGTGTTGATGCGGGTGGTCTTAGAGGTTCTTTGGTTGAACTGTTTCCCTTGGATTTGATTGGGAATTTTTTTAATTAGTGTGAATTACCATTTTGGTCTGTTTTCTACCTCAAAATGGCCAGGAATGGTGGCACTGCTTTTGTCAATTATGGTCACCCAATGATAAGGTAGCAGATCTAGTTGTTATTATCTGCTATGAATTACATGAACATTATTCTGGAATTGTCTATGGCCACAGATGTAGGTTCTAAGATATCAAAATCAAGATTGCACATCCTTTGCTTGTTTAAATATCTGATATCTCTATTTTGAGGTAGAATATCCACTTCCAAGAAGTATCATAACAAACAATTTTTAGGGTTGTTAAAATATTGACCTCTGACTGCAGTTTGTGGAGCATTTCCTCCATATGGTCTAGGCTAGAACAATGTACAAATATTCACAGAGATCTTTACAGCAGGGTGTATTTTTTGATTTAAGTATATGCAGCAAGAGTATCTCTAGACCACCACTTATCTTTAAAAAAACCACAGGATATGGAAGGATTACCTGGATTTATGGCATTGCTGCAGTTTGTCTGAACTCTGGTGACCTCTGTCAGAAAAACATCACCCTTGACAGATACTGATAGGCAATATCTCTACACTTCTGAAAGCCTCCTTAGTACATTGAGAGACAGGGGTATAGGATTTGTGACAGTAAGAGGTAGTCCTGTAATCTCTTGCAGAAAAAAAGAACCAGGACATGTGTGACTTCTTAAGCCCCAAGAACATCTCATGGCATTAATGCCTGTGAGATCAATAAGAGAGAGAGATATATAAAATCATTTCCTTAAATAGGTGTTCACCAAACACAGGATATATTATAGAGCTACTCTATAAAGGAAAGCAATGCCGTTTGATTCATAATCCCAGCATGTTCAGTTGGGCTTCATCTACAAATCAGGAGAGAAATCCAAAAATTCTAATTTTGGGGTCTCCTTCTGATACACAAATAAAAATCCAGAAAAGGTCCATAACATTTTTTTTCTTTTTAACAAAACACTATAAATATCAAAGTACAATTACCCATTTTAAAGAGGAAAACACAGAGAGAAATAGCTATACTTTACAGTTAAGAATTCTGAAGTTCTGACTTTAAAAACAAATAAGAAAGGACCTATCATAGCCTTTTCTTCCTTTTTCATCTCATGGCATTGATGTGATGATGTCATAGATACATGTCATCAATGCCCTTTTGCTCCTCCTGTGGTTCTCATGATTGTGGGCTTCTTAATGTATTGTTGTCTGTTGTGTGATAAAAAGCACTGAATTAAATGAATTTATAATATGCTTCTGTCTTGAGGTACATTTATATGCTCTTTACAGCCTTAGCAGGACAGAGTTACTTCTTTCAACATCATGAAACTTGGACAGATTCACTCAGGGAACATCCTTTTAATTCTCACATTTAAATAAGATCAGATTTAATTGAAATAGAGAAATATGGTTTTCAATGAATAGTGACCCTTAATTTCTTCAACATGGAGGTTTTGAGATTTAATCATTAAAATAGAAAGCAACTGACCCTGTTATACTAGTCGGTAGGTGCATGTTTTAATATGTTGGCAGACCGCTGTTTCCAGTCTGATTTGCTGAACAAAAATGCCAAATGTCTTATAGTATCATTACTTAATCACAGATCTTATTAAAATATTTTAAAGTCAGCTGCGTATGCAAACTGATTAATTTTTTACATTTGCTTAAAATCAGTAATGTGGTTTTAATTATAATGGATCAAAGAATAAAAAGGCATTAGTTTGATCTAATCACATGTCAGCTGATTGGATAACAACATTCCACTCAATTGGCAGCCAGCTTCCAGCATATCCTAAAGACTAATATGACAGACAAGAAGCAAATATATTGTTGATAAGGATTTAATTTTCAGTGAAGAGTTCTTTGCTATTTTGTTGCTGCCATGTCCATGTTTGGCCAACATTAAGGAAAGGAACATCTTAGAATTCAACTGTACAGCTGTAAGAGCATCACATTTCAAATACAAGAGTCCCAACAAAAACCTCATTAGCACCAATGAGAGTTTGTCTATCAAGGTTCTCATTCATCCAGGTTATGGTTGTCCCAAAGATGCTTTTTCAAAACGCAACTGGTCTTTGTTTTGTTTAAGCACATTTCACTTCTCATCCAAGAAGCTTTTTCAATTCTGACTGAATGGTGGAGAATAGAATTAAATCCTTCCATTCTCCACCATTTAGACAGAACTGAGGAAGTTTCTTGGATG
Source organism: Pareas carinatus (assembly GCA_032468095.1). Classification (NCBI taxonomy): domain Eukaryota; kingdom Metazoa; phylum Chordata; class Lepidosauria; order Squamata; family Pareidae; genus Pareas; species Pareas carinatus. The sequence continues at coordinate 35,134 of JANHFO010002882.1, read as the reverse complement.
AGAAGCAAAATGTCTTCAAGCAAACCAAAGAAAGTCTAGTCACCTTTTGAAAAAACACCCTTGGGACACCAAGGAGAGTTTGTCCATTCATTTCACTTTCTATTTAAATCCTTTGGTCTTTCTGTTACATTGTAACTACATACAAAATACCATATTAACATATCAGATCAGAGATTTCTATTTTTATGTTATCCCATCATGTGATTCCAACTAAGTATGATATCACTTAACACCGTGTGCTGTGAATAGCTTCCGTTTCTGGGGCAATGTCAAAGTAGCACTAACAATAAAATAATTCCTTCTTAATGGTTCACATAATGGTTCACATGTTACACCTGCAATAAATCTTGCAGTGCATTTCTACCCATTCCTCTGATCCCTACAAGAATAACTAGACTAGAGGCAAAGGCACATAAAGAATGGTTGCTGTAATTGAGCATGTTTAGTTTAATGAAAAGAAGGACAAGAGAGACATGAATAGCAGTGTTCCAAAATTTGAGGGGCAGCCCTCTCCAAAGCACCTGAAGGCAGAACAAAAAGCAATGGGTGGAATCTAATCAAGGAAAGAAACAACCTAGAAGTAAGGAGAAATTTCCTGACAGTTAGAACAATGAATCAGTATAACAACTTGCTTCTAGAAGATGTGGATGCTCCAACACTGGAAGCTTTCAAAAAGAAATTGAACAACCATTTGTCTGAAATGGCATAAGGTGTCCTGCCTGAGCAGGGGGTTGGACTGGAAGACCTCCAAGATCTCTTCCAATTCTACTAATTCGTTATTTTGTTAACTATAAACTGCTATTCCTGCAGGCTTTGCCACCTGCCTAGCAGTTACTAGGCCAGGCTAGCAAAACTCAACCATTAGTACAGGACTGGCCTCCTCCTCAGCCGCTTCTTGGGACTGCACTGGGCTTCTACTCAGAGCGTCTGCATGGCCTAATTCCTTACCGGGTCTGTGTTCTAATTTTTAATCATAAGCAGCAAGGAATACCGTCCACCTGGTGAACATGGGGGACAAACCCTGAGGAGTAGGGTGATCCCCTGCAATTAACCCTAATAATGGTTTGTGATCAGTAACAACTGTGAATATTCTACCATATAAATATTTGTAAAAATGTTTAATCCCTGCAACTATGGCCAGGGCCTCTTTTTTTACCTGACCATAATTTCTCTGGGGGGAGGCAGAAAGAGTAAGTGAATAATATGCTATTGGTGCTTCTCTGCCTGAAGGCAGCTTATGATTTAACACCGCACTCACCCCAACAAGGGAGACATCACACATCAGGATTACTGAGAGGTTAGATGAATATCTCACTAGCAAACTTTCATCAGTCAATAGTTGTTTAACATTGTTAAAAGCTTTCTGTTCCCCTAGGCCTCAGTTCCAATTGGAGTTCTTTGCAAGAAGCCTGCATAATGGCTCTCCAACAATTGCCTTTTGTCTCAGGAATGTACTGAAAAAGTTCAATAACCTTAGGAAGGATTGCAGTTCAGTCTTATTTCATGTGATTGGAGCCTCTCTGATGGCCTGAGTCTGGTCTTGAGTAGGGTGAATTCCAGACCCATCAATTTTTAACCCAGGAAGTTAGCCTCAGGCACCTCAATATGGCATTTATTACTTTTCAATTTAAGACCAGCTTTTCTGAATGTAATTAAGACAGCCCTTAGCCTCAATTACAATTCTTCTCTATTCTTCTCATCAAAATAGGGTATTACCCCAGGAATTTGATATAACACTCTCTCCATAACACTTTGAAATTTTCCTGGGGCAATACTAATTCCAAATTGTAACCTAGAACATTTAAAGACCCCCCTATGCATCACAATATTCTGGACCTCTGCAGCAGTGCCATCTACAGGCAACTGTTGATAGGTTTGTGCAATATCTAGTTTTGCAAATATGTTTCCTGGTCCTAATGAATGCAACAAGTGTTGGATAATAGGTACGGGGTAAGCACTTTGTTGGACAGCTTTGTTCAAGGTACATTTGTATTCAGCACAAATGCGCACAGAACCATCTCCTTTTAATGGTGTGACGATGGGCGTTTCCCATTTTCCATGATCAACAGGGACTAACACACCCTGTTTGATCAGCTTATCCAATTCTTTGTCCAGTTTTGGTCTAAGGGCAAATAGGACCTGCCTGGCCTTTAATCTAATGAGAGCTATTTTAGGGTCTAAATTGATTGATATGGGGTGCCCCAGTACTTGCTTAGTGATGCATCAAAAGCATCTTTTAATTCGTCTATTAGGTCGTTGCTCCACTGGCTTGTGATGTGGTTGACTGTAGTCTTAATGGGTCAAACCAGTCCAGTCCTAATAACATCATTATCATTATCATTATCATTATTATTATCATTATCATTATCATTATCATTATCATTATCATTAGCATTATCATTAGCAT
>JANHFO010002882.1:0-14570 GCA_032468095.1 Pareas carinatus | reverse complement strand
CCAAAAGCACCAGCCTGAAGATGGCAAGTGAGATTGTGCCGAAACGTCGCCAAGAGACTTTCCATTCTTCATGTGGACCTAATAAATTTAATTTATCGCATTTAAAGTAAAAAAAGGTGCTGGAATTGTGTTCCAGTGCATTCTATGACAAAAAAGCACTGGAAATGTCATATCCAGAGATAATGGATATCTAATTTATGAGTTACTAGGGTCAAACCAGAGAGAAAGAATGATATTTTGCCTTTAAACATTTCAAATGAGTTTTCTAGAGACACAGTTCTGACGACTCCTGAAAATAGTATTTCAAGTTACAGGTAGGTCTTGTTCAATGGTCACAATTGGGATCACTACTCAATTGGTAAGTGAAGCAGTTGTTCACTGAAACATCATGATTTTACTATTTTATTTCAGGTTTCCTTTTGCTGTACAGACCTGCAAAGGTTGTAAACGTAAGGATTGGTCACAAGATTACTTTCTCGTCACTGTCATAATTGCGATAGTGTCAGGTGCAAAGGATTAGGATCATAGAGTAAGTGGTAGCTCCGAAGATTCAAGCCTATGCACAAGTATCTAGTCAACTAATGGCCAGCACTACATTGGCACTAGATAAGGGTCAATGAAATTCAAGAGGAGATTATTCGGATCACTTGGGGCAATGTAAGAACTCTAAACTGATGATGCATTTAACTTCACCCACTAGTTCTGGCTGCTTTTCTCCCACAGAAAGAATGTTAAACAAGTCAGTTGCTAAATGAAGATTATCTATACTATCACAGAGGGGCATGGTGGCTCAGCAAATAAGACACTGAGCTTGTCAATAGGAAGAGCAGTAGTTTGGTAGTTCTGCAGTTTGAATTCCTAACACCGCATAATGAAGTGAGCTCTTGTTACTCGCCCCAGCTTCTGAAAACCTAGTAGTTTGAAAGCATGTAAAAATACAAGTAGAAAAGTAGGGACCACTTTGGGGGAAGGTAACAGCGCTCCGTGCACCTTAGGCATCTAGTCATGCTGGCCACATGACCACAGAGACGTCTTCGGACAGCGCTGACTCTTTGGCTTAGAAATGGAGATGAGCACCGCCCCTGGAGTCGGATCGACTAGCATGCATGTGTGGGAGGAACCTTTACCTTTTATACTATCACAATTCCCAGCAACCCTATCCAATGAACAAGTCCTTTGAGGATCCTGAAAACTGTTCAGTAGTATCTGAGGGCCACAAGTTCTGCCCTTGTTAACTTCTGGATAGATCAACTTTTTTCAAGCCGGTGCTTTCCAGATGTGTTGAGTTCTTGGGGCTGTGAATTCAACCACTTGTATATTGAGCTTCTTCCCCGTCCTGACAGGTTAAGGCCTACCAGAAGGTGGCATGTGGTTGAGTTCAAGCCATGTCTTTTGGATAATGTTGTTGAGAGGGTGGTAGAAGTCCAGTTTCAAATGATTAGAGTTCACCTCCGTTAGATTGCTCCTGCATGTGCTGCATTGGCATCCTGTTTCTTTCTGAGTCAATTCAAAATGCTAATTATCATTCAGAGGTTCCTTGCAGAGTCCCTTCTCCCAAAGGGTATCTGCCCATGCCACCAAGTCTGATAGGGTGAACACACTTCAGGTTCCTTTCCTTAAACCCTATTATCTCACAAAACACAAGTCTCAAAGATGCTTTTTCCAAAAGGCAACTGGATGCTTTTAGTTTTAGTTTTCCTTTGAAAATATTTTGCTTCTCATCCAAAAAGCTTCTTCAGTTCTGAACTGAAGAAACTTCATGGATGAGAAGCAAAATGTTTTTCAAAGGAAAAAAATAGAAGAAAGTTCAGTTGCCTTTTGGAAAAAAACACCTTTGAGTCAACCATCTCCATAGACATACAGGACAAAAAAAATGCACATTCTCTGTGGTGGCCCCTGACCTGTGAAATACCCTTTCCCTGAGATCTAGCGACTTTCCCATTTTCTTAGTCTTCTGGAAGACATTAGAGAGCTGACTTTTCCTGCAAGTTTTGGGTTAGAGTGAGGCTGGAGTCCAGCAGAGGTGAATGTGAATGTGTCTGGGGGGAAGGGCATTGTCTTAGGAGCACAAGGAATTTTGTTCCAATTTGTATTGCTTTTATACTTTTGTTGTTGTTTTTGTTAGCCACTCAGGATTATGGTATATAAGATAGGTGACTACATAACTATTTTACATAAAATTAAATAAATGGAATGAGTCCTCAGTAGATCTCTGCCAGCATGTCTACTGAACATGCCAGAGAGAAATTCTGAGAATTACAGTCCCAACACATCTGGAAAACAGCACACTGACTGGGAATTTGGGCTGGATTAGATAACAACCTAGCAGGGATTTACTTAACAGGTTTGCCATTTATTCACTAGCATTTTGTAACAGAAAATTATCCCAGTATTGCACACAAGGGAAACAATGGTATTGCCTTTAATTTCCTTCAATTATGTCAATTCAGACAAGAAGCACATCCTGAAATACTAAGTCTAACTTTATTGTAAGTTTACAATAGCAGATTCTGGGAAATCTGAAAGTTCACACCCGCCCCCTTGTCTTTACAATCCAAGAAAGTGGGGAGGGTCCCTTCTGTGATGTTTGCCATACCCATTTCTTCTGCAGACTCAGCTGCCACTTTTCTGACCACTCTCTGGTCGATGGCTTTTCCTTCTGTCCCCCAATGTCATTTTCAAATACTATTGCTTGTAGTTAGGAAAAGCCACCACAAACAATCAGAACAACAGAACAACAGAGTTGGAAGGAACTTTGGAAGTCTTCTAGTTCCTGCTCAAGCTAGAAATCCTATACCATTTCAGACAAATCATTGTCCAATCTCTTCTTAAAAACCTCCAGTATCGGAACTTCTACAACATCTGGAGGCAAGTCATTCCACTGATTAAATGTTCTGTCAGGAAATGTCTCCTTAGTTCTAGGTTGCTTCTCTCCTTGATTAATTTCCATCCATGGCTTCTGGTCCTGCTTTCAGGGGCTTTGGAGAATAGATTGACTCCCCTTTCTTTTTGGCAACCCCTGAGATTTTGAAACAGTGCTATCATGTCATCACCTAGTCCTTTTCGTTAAACTAGACATACCCAATTCCAGAAACCATTCTTTATATGCTTCAAGCCTTCAGTCTTGGTCGGTCTTTTCTGTCACTTTCTAGACTCTCAACATCTTTTCTATATCATGGCAACCAAAACTGGATGCAGTATTCCAAGTGTGGTCTTACCATGGCATTACCTTGAATATTGCTACAATATATGTTTGCACTATTGTCAATATACCAGAAATGGACTTCCCAAGGTTGTGCATGCCCACTGTGAAAATCTCAATGTGAAAAGTCTAGTTTTGGTCTTAGTGTGAACGGCCAGTTCAGTTCAATCATATTACTAAATGGAATATTACTGAGGTGAGTACCACCAGAAGGAAGGTGGATGGGCTCAGTTACTGTGCTGATGGGGTGGAAGATCTGATGATAGGAACAGATTGTCATGGAGAACCTCTATCTACTGTATGTGGTTACTAATTAAGCTCCCATGTAATGGCACATAATTTTCAATCATTAGTTGAATCATTAGACGCTACACCACGATGATCGATCTACTTTATGCAAAGTTCAGAATTCCATTATCAGAACTTTTAGCTGTTTAACACTGGCTTTTGCATTCCATTATTATTCAGCAGCCAAAAAACATTTTGCAAAACAAGCAATAAAGCCAGATGGAAATAAGACAAGCAAAAAGGAATAAGTGATGAAAATGGAAAGACAAATGAGTTCCGAAGCAAGATTCCAGGCTTACTTTTCTATACGCCAGTTGAAGGGGAGAGGGGGAATATGCAGTGTTTTGTGAATATGGAATACAACATTATGAAGTGGCAGTCGAAAACAAAACTGTCTCCAGGAAGGCACGCTGTTTAACAAACAAAAGAAAGCTCAAAAGGACAACACAGTCACAAAGCCTGCTGGAGAAGTCCGAGGGGAACCCTGAATGAAGAAGTCATTAGAAGACTGGAAGGTAGGTGTTTTTTACTTTAGACTGCAGCATGTGTACTGACATATTGCATATCACAGTGCAATCTTAAGGGAAGACTTTTGAAAAATCTGGCATGTCAGATTCACCCTAGCCGCAGGAGAGACAATGCCTTTTAATGTGTCTCTCCTTTGATGGCTCCGTATGGGTAGCAAAGTATGTCAGATTTTACATTTGAGCTGCTGAGTATCAAGATAGGGACAGAACAGTGAAATATTTTATTCCAGTCCATTCCCACTACTCTTTAAAAAGCTGGGCCCATTTCAGATGTGTACTGAAAAGTCCAAGAGAAGCTTCTTTCAGGAAGACGTTCACATCAAGAAGAAGAAGAAAAAAATCAAACATCCAAGACTTTCTATGAGCAGCTTTGAATTCGGGCCACATCAATAATGCAACATAATGATGTCTTCAAAGTTTTCCTAAGTGGCACCATGAATATGAATGATTCAGGTATCAATGGTAGCGCTTGTTTCCAATGAAAGTGGAGAAAGATACTGTAGGATAACATGGCTGAGATGCTTAATTGATGCTCAATTTTTTTCTTGATTACATTACAATTTGATCTGATATGAGCCATGGTAGTACAGTGGTTAGAATGAAGTATTGCAAGTTAATTGTGGGGGGCTAATTCTACTCATTGCCAGAGTTCAGTTCTCACCGACTCAAGGTTGACTAAGCCTTCCATCCTTTCGAGGTCAGTAAAGTGAGGACCTAGATTGTTGAGGACAACATGCTGACTCTAATCCACTTAGAGAGGACTGTAAAGCCCTATGAAGCAGTATATAAGTCTAAGTGCTATTGCTACTGCCATGTGGCAGAGTAGGTAAGGGAGATAGTGATGCAACCAAAACCACACAATGAGATTGGAACTCAGATTACGCCACTGTAGTCTAAAGCTCCAGCCACTACCCTACACCCTATCTGTTAATGTGAACCGTGTGCAATATATACTATTTATCAAACTAGCTGCTGAACAAAATAAAGCCAACAGTGATGGGAGTTGATTCATTGACTGTAAATGTTGGTCCACATGGATCCTTACATTAAATCTCTTCCTGTGCTGGGGACATGATTACGTGAGAAAATTCACACACACACCCATGGCAATGTTTTGCCTGCTTTCCAATATAGCTGTGGTGCCATTTTAATATTTTCTAATACAGTTTGTCTAATAGTTAAGGCCTCATGCTAGAAACCTGCAACTTGTGAGTTCTATTCCTGCTTCCCTCCGGTCGCCGCTACCGGGCATTGCAAATCAAAACAAGTAGACACAAGGATAGTTTCTTCCCTCATGTCATCAGCCTGCTAAACAGCTGACTTACACAGCACTGTTAATGAGGAAAGTGTTTTGTGACATGATGAATGTACTTATGGTTGTGAATTGTATTCATGATTAAGATTGCAGTTTGTCAATTGCAGTTTATACATTCTTGACAAGATTAACATGACTATGATTATATCTTATGCTTATATATACAAATGATTATGCTTATATATATAATGATTATTCTTATATGTACAATGATTTTGCTTATACATGTATATATATATAGACTAGCTATTTGTACTTATGCTGTGCTACGGGTTTGGTATAATTAGCTGCAGATGCCCCGTGGAGGAGGATAGGCCTCGGATACAACAGGCCTCCGAAAGCACTTTGCAGGCCTTGTTCATCCTCCCCCCCACACACCCGGGGCCCCATGGGTGGCCAAAAATCGATCCGTGGGGCTCCTGGAGGCTTCTAATCAGGCCCATGGGCCTATCTCCAGGCCTCCCTGAGCCCTGCAGATCGATTTTTGGGCACCCGCGGGGCTCTGGGAGGTCTGTAGATCAGGCTGCGAGCCTAATTAGAAGGCTCCTGTAGCCCCACAGGCTGATCTCCAGCATCAGCATGGAGGCTAGCACAGACTGTGGGGAGAGGGAGAGTCAGGCCTCACTCACCTGCCCTGCTGCTCCTCTCTCTGCCATGACTCTTTCTGAAACTGCTGTTGCATTTGAATTCTGGATGCCCCTTTCCACTGCCTCCTTCGATTAGCCCAGCACAGGTTGGCTCCTCCCCTTTTCAATAAATGTTAAATAGCTCCTTTAAAAAAAAATTCTGAGAAATTTTTGTTGTAGTTTGCTCGTAGAGGGAGAGCAAAGGTATGTATGAATTTTCAGTAGTGTAGCTTTTATGGTTTTTGAGATATAGTGATGAGTTAGATGTAAGTGAGTGAGAAAAGAATGATCAATAAATCATTTTTGACAAATATTATCATAGATGATTATGCTTATGATTATGACTGTATCTTTGATTGTAATCACAGTTTGTTTATTGCATGTGTCGGTATTGAGGAAACAAATTGAGGAGACAAATTCTTTGTGTGCCTGACACACCTAGTGAAATAAATTCTAATTCCGATTCTGACTCTGGCCACAAATCCAGCTGGGTGATCTTGGGCCAATCACCCTAGGAAAGAGGCACTGCAAACCACTTCTGAAAAATCTTGTGAAGAAAATTGCAGGGACTTCTCCAGGCAGTCTCTTAGAATCAGACATAATTGAGCTGAAGAAAACAAAGATTAGTGTCATAGAATTTTACAGTTGAATAGGATCTTAGATGTCCTGTATTCCAATCCGCCGCTTGGTGTAGAATCATCGAGAGCAAGTGTCGAACCTTGGCAACTTCATCCTAAAGATGCCTTTTCAAGAAGCAGTTGGGTTATTTTTTTTCCCTTGAAGATGTTTCGTTTCTCATCCAATAAGTTTCTTCAGTTCTGGAATCAGAAGTAAAACATCTTCAAGGAAAAACAAAAAAAAAGCCCAGTTGCATCTTGAAAAGGCACCTTTGGGATAGCCATGACTTGGATGACTGAGAATCTCCATAGACACTTGACAAATTTAAGACTTGTGGACTTCAACTCCAAGAACGCTGGCTGGGGAATTCTGGGAGTTGAAGTCCACAAGTATTAAAGTTCCTGGTTTTTGACACCCTGTGCTAGAGCATCTCTGACAGATGATGAATCCCTGAAAATATTCATGTAGCAGCTTATTTCATTGATTGAGAGTTAATAACATTAAAAAAATTAAATCTTCCCTGCATCTATAGATTGGTTTTATTAATTTCTCCAGAAAGAGGAAAAGAAAGAGCACATATTGCTTCTTTTCAGGGATTATGTAAAGCAGTGGTCCCCAAACTTTTTGGCCCCGGGGACCGGTTTCATGGAGGACAGTTTTTCCACAGACTGGGAGGAAGGAGGGAGGGGGGAAGAGAATGGAGACATGAGGGGGCCCCTTCATGTAAGGACACTTTCTTGTTCTGCTCTGGAGGCCTTTGCTGGAGAAGGGGCCGGAGACCCAGAGTATTGGGGGCTGCTGAAGGAACCATTCCAAAGAAGAGGGGAGGCCAGGCCGACTTGGCATTCAGGCCTGGAGTGCTTGGTTGCGGGCTTCGTGATGGAGTTGAAGCAGGGGTGGTGTGCCTGAAGGGGGAGAGGAGGAGAAGGGGACAAAGGGTAGGAGGATGCAGAGTCCAGGAATCAAGGACCAGTTGCAGGCTAGTGGGAAGCCTTTGCACTAAGCAGCTCTGCTCTGCCTCCCTTCTGCCTTGCCCTTGCCCCCCGCCCTGCTCCGTGTGCCTTTTGATCACCTCCAGCTATGTGGACCAGTTGCTGGCCCTCCGCGGACTGGCACCGGTCTATGGACCGGGGGTTGGAGACGCCTGATGTAAAGTAAACCCTAACCAAAACAAGCAAAAACAATCACATTGTTTCTGCAACTCTAAGAAATAGAAAGTTGTGTCCCAGCTGACTATTTTTTAAAACAATCCTTCCATAGCAGCAGTGGGAGGATAGCATTTCTTATTTGAAAATATTACAATTGCTAATCACCTTTGCTTCCAAACAAATATTAATCAGGAATAAACAGCAGGCATTGTTGCTCTGTATGTGTTTCTGTATGAAATATTTTTCACCCTCCACTTCATTTTAATTCTCTTTTTTTTCTCAGAAGTGCCGAAGTTGATTATATTTCCTGCAAAGAGCTCAGGAGACTGTCAAAGGCTGCAAGTTCACTGTATCTTCCTTGATGGTTTGGTGAGATAGATCAGTCAAAAGAGACAATTGCACAAGTTCAGCTAGGATGTCTAATGCTTGAGCAGAGATTCATATACAAGCAAGAGTTTCCAGAGGGAATTCAACCACATCAAAATAATTGAATTGAAGCCGCTTCCCTTTAAACATATTTGTGACTTTGATCACTGGGTTGTGCCTGCCTTTTAATTACTTTATTTTATATTTTATTAGAGATGTAATACCCTGCCCCTACCGCACATGCAAGTCGCCCTTCTCAATTTTTGAGTAGAAATTTCTTTTTAAACTTACACTGATATGGTTTACCAATACATAACTTCATGTTTTATCTTTGACTGTTACTTTTCTCTAGCCCTGTTTGATTCCTGGTGACTCTACTTTTGCTCTACATCTCCAAAAGGGATTCTTTTATCGTTAAAGGAATCCTCATTATTACAATTCCCAACAATGGTAGTGAAAAAAGAGTTGAATTGAAGAGTTTAATACTCTTTGGAGGAGAGGAGGAGATAGGGGAGGAGAAAAGATAGAGAAGAAAGGAAAGGAGAAAAGGTAACAGGAGTAAAAGGGAAAAAAGAAAGAAAGGAGAACTAAAAGAAAAGAAAAAATTAAGAGGAGAGAAAAAGAAAAGGAGGGAGTGGTAGGGAGAAAGGGAAAGATAAATGGAAAGAAAAGAAGGAAAGAAGGAAAGAACAAGAGAGGAGTAAGAAGAAGTCTAAAGGGTAGGAAGGAAAAGGAAGTAGAAAGGGAAGAAGAAAGTAGTGAAAGAGGAAGAGAGGATGAAGAGGAAAGAGAGAAAGGAAAGAAAGGGAATGGAATGAAGGGAAGAAGGGAGACAGGTGAAAGAGAAAAAGAGAAATAAATGTAAATAAAGAAATAGATGGAAGAACAAATAGGAAATTGGTAGCTGTTGCCGTGTGTCATTTGCCTACATTTTTCTTTTCTTTTCCCAGTGATGCTGCAGTCTAGAGTGCAACCTAACTTACAGATGGCTGCTAATAAAAGTCACCCCAATTCTGTGCCAGAACCAAGGCACATACCAGTTGCCAAACACCTGAATTTTGATTATGTGTCCATGGGGATGCTGTGATGATCATTAAGTGCAAGAATTGTCCATCAATCATTGTTTTCAGTACAGTTGTAACTTTGAATGGTCACCAAATAATTGTTGTAAGTTGACAACTACCTGTACTTTAGTCAATGGGCTGGGCACAAGAAAGAAAGAGCACAACCGAATTAATCCTTCTGTGACTTAACGTGCTCTGGATATATTGACATTGTTGACTGGAACTTTGAAAAATAGGTCGTGGCTGTGAAAAGTAGTTCTTAGGAACTAGGCTAAGAACGCAACTTTGAGCAACCTGATTGAATTTTCTGGAATCATCTTGCTTTTGACATACATTTCCACCCAACTCCCAGTTTTGCTCTGTTATTTTCAACGTTTTATCACAAATGACATATATATTGTGAATTCTTCATTATGACCATACAGATTGTTATTCATTATTCTTGAATGAAAAAGTAAGATTTCAGTGGTTTCCTTTGTACCATCATTGTGATATCAATAATGTTAATAAGATTTGTTTGTTGGTTTGACAGAGACATAACACAAGAAATAACAATGACAGCATCTCTATCAATAATATTCTGGGAAGTTATTCAGTTTCCTCCTTGATTTTGACCCTAAGATCCAAAGATTACTCTCAATTCAAGCATGGGATAGGTCGCCACCTCAGAAGGAATTTCTAAACCCATGTTGTGAACTGTTTCGGACAGTCACATAAAATGGTTACACATGTTGATGTTGATGATTTCAAGCCCTCTGTGTCTGGAATTCAACATGTAAGTGCCTTTAAAGCCACCCATGGGGAAAAACTATAACGAAGAAACTATAATTCCAGGCCTTAAAGCTTTTGCACGCATCTATACAAACAAATAGTACAAGCAGACATCACATGTCAGGCTTCCACCTTCTTATTATAACTTAATAAGCAGCTATTAGGATTGCTAGAGGAAGATAAACAAGTGAATGCGTTTATGGTAATTTGGTGACATCTCGTTGGAAGAGCAGCTATGAATTCTAATATGATGTGGCAAATGGCTCCTACAGATATGATTTGCAGAGCTTTGCTTGATTCCATTCCAGAATTGATTATTGCCTGCCTCTTTATAATGATGCACACAGTACATGATCTTCATTGGTGTGGTTCACTTACGTATGGTACATGATGATGCTTTCCTCTTGGTAGATTTCAATCATGTACAGCCTGTTTCTGCAGGCATCCTTTGCATTATTGGATGCCGACTCAATAGCTTAGGGAGTAAACTCTGTTTTAAATCCATTTCAGAAATGCTGGAGGGAAAATGCACCCCTATATAGAGCAAATGCTTTTTTTTTCAGTTTCTCAGTATGCATGGCATGATAGCTTTAGATGTGGAAAATATGCTAGCCATGGTGACTCTATTGTTTTAACAGAATGACAGAGTAACAGAGATGGAAGGGACCTTGGTGGTGTTCTAGTCCTGCTCAGGCAGGAGACCCTATGCCATTTCAGACAGATGGTTGTCCAATCTCTTCTTAAAAGCCTCCTGTGTTGGAGCACCCACAACATCTGGAGGCAAGTCGTTCCACTGATTAATTGTTCTAACTATCAGGAAATTTCTCCTTAGTTCTAGGTTAGTTTTTGATTAGTTTCCATCCTTTGCTTCTTGTCCTGCCTTCAGGTGCTTTGGAGAATAGCTTGACCCCATCTTCTTGGTACCAGTCCCTTAGATATTGGAACACTGCTATCATGTCACCCCCTCTTTTCGTTTTTCCCCTCTTTTTGTTTTAAACCTTCCTTGTGTATGTAGGGGTATTTCTGAAGGTGACACAGAATGGCTTTCTATTTAGAACAAAAGCCCATTTAATAAAAGGGATGGGTTTAGGAAAATGCGGATCTATTTGATCCTATCTGTAGTAGTTACAAACACAAAATGTGATCGCAATGTTCAGAGCCCTGAGTGTGTAAAAGAAATTATCCCACACCAAAAAAGCTGAAGTAAACCAGCAACTGGGAGCGAGGGCTTAAGTCAACTAGTGGCACAGCTGGCAAATTCTGACTGCACAACTTCACAGCAGACATTTGCAATCTGGTGCCCATCTGATATACTGGAATTGCAACACTCTGAATCAGTGTTTCTCAACCACTTTAAAATGGGCGCACCTCAACTCTCAGAATCCCCAGTCAGCCTGAAGACTTTGAGGCGATTCTGATATGTTGCTTTATTAAGTTAATCAACTATGTTCCTTCATTTACTTTCTTGTGATACAGGTAGCCTTCAACTTATAACCATAATGGAACCTGCCCATTATGGTCGTACACCATGATGCGTCACCATGCTTTTTTGTCATCTTTTGCAGCAATCCCGTTTCTTGCTGTGAGGTGTTTTTGCTGGAAATCCGACGTAAATGCCATTTTGGAGCAAAAATGCCATAAATTGTAGTTATATGACCAGGGGCTACTACAAAGGACCACAAATGTGATCTGGTTGCCAAGCACCTGAAATTCAGTCATATGACCGGTGGGGGGGGTGGATGGCTGTCAGAACATCAGATCCTACTTTTGAAATCAAAAGGAAAAAAAGAGATATAAAATGGTGATGATGTAGATAAAGAAGATAAATATAAATGAAAGAAATATGAAACGGATCCAGAATAGAATGATGAGGAAAAGAAAGAACAAAGAGAGAAAACTGGTTGCTAGGTAAGAAAGAAAAACAGGAGAAGAGAAGAAGAAGGAAGAAAGAAGAAGGGGAAGAAAGTAGAAAGAAGGTAGAGGGAAGTTGAAAGGAAGGAAGAGGAAGAGGAAGAAGGGAGGAGAGAAGAGAGAGGGAAGGTTCTGGAAGGGAAGGGAAGAAAGAAAGATAGGGCAGTGGAGAAAGAGAAAGAATTGGATGGGTAAAATGAAAGTAGAATTTAATTAAAAAACAATAATAAACTTACACTTATAATTGATGAAATGTGATAATTTTTGGAAAATATGACAGAAAAATTTGAAAAACATAAATGAAAGATAAGAATGAGATTTATATGGAGTGTTAAGGTGACATATATTGAATGTAAAATTTCGAAATTTAACTTTCTTGTAAGATCCTTTTTGTGGATGGCTATGGAGGTGTTGATGTGTTATTGTAAAAAAAAATCAAATGCTAAAAAAAAAGAACATCAGATCCTATCTTGGAAAGGGGGGCATAACTTTGAATGCTTTCTAAGCAACTATAAGTCAAGGACTATGCTTAGCCTGTTGTATGAGAAAGACCTCCCCCTCATCTTGATGTCTGGGCTTCAGGCCCAAGTCTTAAACCTCAGTGCACCACAGGAATCAGAAATAAGGAAATGTGGAGCAACATATCAGAATAATAAGATGTTTCAGCTCAGTCGGAAACCCTTCCTGTTAAGCAGGGCCCACTTTTGTGAGTTAATCTCTTTCCAAGACCAGGAATATTTCATAGCCTGGTAGATGTTCACCAGAAGGAACAGTTGCTTGAAAGCAAAGATACTATATAGTCCTTACTGTTCTAGATATACAGGAAAGGATTTACACTCCGGTAGAACAACTTCTGGTCTAAGCCAGGGTATATATTATAGGAAGTCACACATTAGCACCTAGTTATAAAGTAAAAATAGCTTTACTTTTCTGTATCTTTCAATGATTTTAATTCACGCCATCGCCTTCTGTTTTTATTACACATTCAGATTTATATGACCCGCTTTATTTAAAATAAGTATACATTACCTTGACTGTGCTAACAAGTTGCACAAATAAAATAAGAACATTAAACACCTATGGCCCAAAGCTGTAAAAAGCTTACTAGATTAATCTAATTATAACAGCACACATTGCCTTTGATTCAATGATGTGTATCAGGTGCACACAAAGTGCATACAAATTTACCTAAATAAAAGAATCTGGGCCACAGAGAAACCTGAATTCTGGAATAGAAAGGTTTGTAGGGGTCTTAGAGATGCTTTAATTCAAACCCTTACTTAAAGCAGGAATCCACTACTACAATATCCCTGATAGATCATAATCAAGGAAACTCTGATGCTGAAAGATAATCCATCCTCACCTCAGGCAATCTGTTCCATAGTTGAACAGTTATTACTGTCAAGGATTTTTTTTCCCTGATGTCCTACAGAAATCTACTTCTGCATAATTTAAATTCACAATTTCTTGTCCTCTTTTCGAGAGCAACTCTGAATGTTCTGTCCTGTTTTTTTACAGGTCAGTCTTCAGATCTTTGAAAACAGCTCTCTTGTCCTCTGAAGTCCTTGTTTTTTTCCATGTAAAACATCCTCAACATCTCAAACTTTTCCTTTCAAGTTTTTCTTTGGCTGCTTTCCTTGTACATGCTCCACTTCACCAGCACGCATCCCAAAATGTGGTATAAGGAACGTCCTTGTATAAATCCCTAAGCATTTCTACGAACTGAAGAAATGCCAAATTAACTGGGTGAAAGTTCCTCTTGATAAAGCAAGTAGGAGCAGAAGGCAGCAAGCAGGAAAAAGAGCATTTGAGTGCCACATGCAGAAGGGGAAGGAAATACCATAAAAGGAGATGTTCAGACAAAGGAAGGATGTGGTGCCAAGAACAAAAGGAAGCCATGCGCTAGACTGAGGACATGGCAGTGAAAAAACCCCAGGGTTGAACTTGTACTTTATGGTTTCAGGTCAAGGTGTATAGAAGGTTGCTTGAACTCTCCTCTGTGTGCCATTTCCTCTGAATGCTGCCACTAGAGGAATGCTTGTCAGCTGCTTCTTGCTTGATCAATGCAATAAAGTGTTATTTTAATTTTCCTCCAACTTCATCCCAAGAGTCTTATTGAACTCATGATGCTCAAGTAAATATAAGGAAGTTTCCTAGATTCTGAAAGGAAGGAACCTAACATTCGTTTCCAGAAATGGATGAAAAACTCTAGGTGTAGTTCAACCAGTGCAGAATAGATCTTCGGGTGACAGCACGGTGATGAGGCAGCAGATTTGGGAGGCTCCCGAGTCAAGCTGCCTGACAGCAGGTAGACTGGTCCAGTTCCATGCCTGGAGCCGAACCTAAGTTGCCCCAGAGCGGCAACGAAGGGAGGAGATGTTCTGCAGTACCAGGGGAGGTGGTGACCACCCTGGGATTGGAAAAAGAACTCCTCAAAAGGTCTGCCTAGCTGTGCTGCGGACTCACAGCCTTCAGCCGCAGATGAGCAAGAAGCAACAATAGAAGTGGCTTGGAAACAAGCTGCAAAAAAGATTTCAATCAATATTTAGCCAGCTGGGTGAGTTTAAAATCCTACACCAAAAGACTATGTTACCCAATTAAAAGAAATTTTTAAAAAGCTGACACCCAAAAGAGAAGAAAAAAATGGAACCCAAAATGAGATCTTCATAGCCTTACTAATTACCTATTGTTTATGGCTTTGCTTCTAATTATAATGTAATGTAAAGCTCTACAA
>JANHFO010002881.1:89604-103498 GCA_032468095.1 Pareas carinatus | reverse complement strand
CTCAAACCCTCTCTCCGGCCTCACCCCCCCCTCTACACCCGCGGGGGAGGCTTGTCCGCCGCCTTACCGCTGTTTTTACGCTGTCCGGCGGCCCGACGCGATCCCGAAGCCGGCGAGCTTAAAAAAGCCCGTCTTTTCGCCGATGCGGAGCCAACCGGAAGGTCTGCATTTCTCTTTTTTGACAGGCTTTTAACAGTTCATTTGTTTTAGTATACATTTTAATGTATTCTTGC
The DNA here is from genome assembly GCA_032468095.1 of Pareas carinatus. Taxonomy (NCBI): domain Eukaryota; kingdom Metazoa; phylum Chordata; class Lepidosauria; order Squamata; family Pareidae; genus Pareas; species Pareas carinatus. Next base: position 103,265 of record JANHFO010002881.1, on the reverse strand, counting down.
TAACTATTCTGAATACTCTGCAGAGCAGGAAAGCAGGATAGAAATCAAACAAACACTTTTGGAGTGGCTTTTAAAACAAATGCAAACAACAAATATCAGCCATGGATAGTTCCACAGCAGTCCATTCCATGAAAATCCATTCCTGTGGAATAGGAACAGGCATGTTCCCTATGTTATTAAGGATATCTATATACAAATGCCTGGCATAAGCTATTCTTGATTAATATTACTATATGGGCTGTCTTGCTGCTTTGCTATTTATTTGAATGCTGATTTATATAGCTAAGATTGCTTTCATTAATGTATGTTACCACTGGGAGTAGTTTTTTCTCTAAAACATAAAGTGATTAACAATTACATCACTAGAAGACTGTCATACATAAAGCAAATTAAATTAAGAGCTGCGCAGATTATATACCCCAAGTAGCAGAGGTGTTGAAAAGTAAGAACACTCCGTTTCTTCCGATCGGACAAAGGCACATTCAATGACCCCTTCTTTCCCATTCACAGCATCTAGGACTGAGAAGACAAAGCGGGCACCAGCATAGGCCATGGACAAGGTAGCTGATCCTGTTGGAATAAAAGCGAAGGATTCAAAGCTGTGGAAGCGGTTCTGTGGAGCTTCCTATAGCTTTTCCCAACATAAATCTAGTAGTAGTTATTTCATTTAAATCACTGAAATACATTTAGGGGGTATAATGCTTTCATTAGGTTGCCTAAGAATCAATACAGCCCATGCAAGAGTAAATTATACCACCTACTGGCCTGTTTCACTAGTCTCAATTGTTCAGCTATACTACAAAGACCATGAGGTTGATCTATCTTAGAGAACTGCTTGAGATTTTCAACACTGTGGATTATTTTTTGCTTCTTTATTTGTTGGTGGGGTGGGGTGTTTTTGCAGAGGGAGGTTGGCTAACAAGATCGTTTGTCATCTTGGCTGAGAGATTTTGTTGGCCCCATCCTTTCCTAAACATTTAAAATAAAGACTGTAATAATAATGTCTCATACACTGAATAGAATTAATCAGTGGAACAGCTTGCCTCCAAACCTGAAGGCAGAGACTGATTTGTTTTAACCTGCACAGTGTGTTACACATTAGCAACTTCACAAAAGGGAGCAAAAGCTAGTCAGGCACTGCTTTCCAAAGACTAGCATATTACCCTGAAAAGTAGCAGCAGAGATCCAGTTTCCTTCTTACCCCTCAAGACTAGTCCTTGGCTCTAATTGTCAACTGCCTTGAAAGCTGAAACAATGCAGAGACAGACACTCATGTCCCCATTATAAGCAGAGGCTCTTTCGTCAGTCTCAAGAGTTGTGGTGGGACAGGAAAAATCTTATTCCCAAGCCCTAAGAAATCAAGGGCATGAAAGTTTAATCCAACTGAAGCAGCACAGTTAAAACCAGCATGTTCTGGGCAGAGAGACAAAATGGGGGAAAGTGTCAGGCAAGGGTTAACAAGATTCTTCCCCCCCTTCTCTGGTCTCCCAGCAGTAACCGCAGCCAGAGGCAGCACTAAACAGTTCCCGAAGGCGGTGATTAGACGAAGTCAAAGCCAGTCCGGTCCAAGGGTCAAAAGCCAAGTTAGTTTAGTCCAAGTCTACAAGCCAAAGTCCAAAAAGTTTCGAGTTCCAAGCCGAGTATCTGAAATGATCTGTGGTGGCCGTGCTCCCTGCGACAACCAATCTGCCCCCCCCCCGCTGCCTTAGCTGTTCCTGCGGTAACCTCCTTCTGGTGCGGGCGTCGAGGAGCAGCTCCCCAGCTGTGTGATTCGAGCTCCTCACCTGTTGATTGCCGGCGCTCTGGCTGCAAAGAGCTAGTTTCCCCGCTCTGTTCTTTCTCCTCCCCTGCTGTTTTAGGTAGCCCCAGCGTGGGGGAGGGTAACCCACCCGATCGAGAGTCTGGTATGCTGGATGGTCCTTCCTCCACCTCGCTATCCGAAGAGTCCTCGAAGAGGGAGGAGGCGGAGGCACGACACAGCATTGGTACCTAGGTATCTGCAGAATCGCCTGTTGCCGACTAATATCTCCCACCGGCCAGTACGCTCCCACAGAGAGGGCCTCATCAGGGTGCCATCAGCCAGACAAGGCTGGCTGGTGACCCCCAGGGGTAGAGCCTTCTCTGTGGCAGCTCCAGCCCTGTGGAACGAACTTACCCCGGAGATACGCACAATCTCAGACCTCCGGGTCTTTCGTCGGGCACTTAAGACCTACCTATTTATCCAGGCTGGGCTGTCTTGATTCCCCATATTATTTTAATCTGGTTTTAAATTCGGTTTTGGATTTTAGCAATTTTCTAAATTTAGTTTTAAACAATTTTAATCAGCCTATTGTAAAATTATTTTAAGTATTGTTTTAATCTTGTTCCTATGTGTGTTTTTATCTGGCTGTTCACCGCCCTGAGTCCTTTGGGAGAAGGGCGGTATACAAATTAAAATATAAATAAATAAATACTGCTAATACTGGCAGTGTGTGTGCCTGAGTGGGTGGGCGGGCAATGAAGATTCAAGGCAGGGATCCATTTGCAACAAGAAACATGCGTCATTTAGGAACGTAAGGAAGTTTCCTTGTGTTGCATGGTTTCAGCCAATTGGTACCATATGTTCATATGATGTTGTGTATATTCAGTACAAGTAGAGCTTGACTTACAACTGTAATTGAGTCTGGCCATTATACCTGTTAAGACGTGCCAGTTGTAAAGTGGGTCATTTACATGACTGACCTAATTCTATAGCTTTTTCTTTTGCAGTTATCATTAAGTTGAACACATTTTTCACTATCAGCCTTTTTTTGTCAGAAACTGGAAGTAACCTGCTGGTTTCCCCCCAAAATGTCATAAATTATGATTGTGTGACCATGAGATACTGCAAACAGCCATAAATGCAGGCCAGTTGCCAAGTGCCCAAAATCAAGTCATGTGACATGAGTGCGGGCAACCATCAGAACTTCAAAACCAGGTCATAAGTAGGGTTTGGGGGAGGGGTCCGTTGTAAGTTCAAATAGCTGCTGAGCGATTGGTCGCAAATCAAGAACTATCTGTACTGGCGTCGCTTACTTGGTAAAGAAACAAAATGTAAAATTTTAGGCATGCGTTATATTTTTAAGGATTAAATTGCCCATACAGCACATTTGCTCAGATTTCAATGGATCAGGCCAGCGAGGCTCTTTGTAGTGTGTCTCTTAAGTAGGGTTTCCCAATCTTGACAACTTTAAGGTGGGTGAACTTAAATTTCCTGAATTCCTCAGCCAGCCATGCTGGCTGGGGAAATTCTGGGAGTTGAAGCCCACCGGCCTTAAAGTTGTCAAGATTGGGAAACCCTGCTCTGAAGCTTCCCTCTACAGCAGAGACGACATGACCTTCCCTGCTATAAGTTCGATGCACTCACTGGGCAAGCAGCATTAACATCCAGCAGCGCAATCAAGGCACCTCTCACCAAGGTTATAAAAAGGCTTGGGAAACACAGAAGCCATTTCATGTGATTTGTTCACTATTCCTATTTATATGGCAGCTTATTTCAAATTCATGGCACTGGACAACTAACGTTATTTAAACATGACATCAAAATATAAAACACTAAAACGTGCACGTGGAAAAAATGCAGCCAGAGTTAAAAAAAAACCACATGTCAGCTCAACTGTTGCATGCCAACAGGAGCTGTTGGGCAAACCCCTTCCATCATCAGCCAAGCAACTTATTCTGAAGAAGGTGGTCAGTAGACAAGAAGGCATGGGGAACCTCGAGATGTGGCTGACCCAGAAGATCACACATATGGAACCAATCCATTGTGCATTACGAGATGAAGGTGGAGAAACTGCTGATAAGAGGAAGATGACTAGCTATGGAACCTAACCCCCGAATTTCTCATTATGAAGATCTCGTTTGGTTTGTTGCAGTTACGTATCAGAATAGCTCACCTAAATTAAAAACAATCCAGAGGAAAAACATCCCACAAACTAACCTGCGCCTGCTTTTGCTTTGACAACTTCAGTTCCAGCTTCCTGAATCCTTTCAATGAGGGTCACCAGCTGATTTTCAGGAAAATCCACTTTTGGTGTGCACTGCAATAGGAAAGGGACACAGGATTTATCTCCAAGGCTCTCATCTCTCACACGCTTATATTATTACGTTTTGCCTAGGAACTTTCAACAGCCAGAACTGAAGCTTCTTTCTCTAGTGCAGAGGTTTTCAACCTGGAATCTGTGGACTCCTTTGGGGGTCCATGGCAAGTTGCCAGAGGGCCAACAGAAAGGTCAAAAAATTGTAAAAAGTAATGTACATGAATTGTCAATTAGTAATTAGTTGAATTTGTGGGAATGGGGTCCACCGTGTAGCAGTGACATGTTTTGGGGTCTGCAGCTTGGAAAAGGTTGAAAACCTCTGCCTTAGTGATACACCAATTAGGAATCAGACCTGCATTAGCTCATACTGCAGACCCAGTCTTCAAGTCAGCATGCATATATTTTTGTTCCAAGAGCATTGCATTCTATCAGGAGAAGAAGTACGGAACCCAAATCTTCTACTCCATTATCTCAACTTTTCTCCTCAAACTTTCAAGACCCTTTTGCATCTTAAGCCTATCCTATGCAGCAGAGGTCTCCAACTCCATGCTGGCTGAGGAATTCTGGGAATTGAAGTCCACAAACCTTAAAGGGACCAAAGTTGGAGACCTCTGTAATATGGAGTGTTGGCTATTCCTGCCAGCTTGGTGTCGTCTGCAAATTTGATGAATTCCCCATCTATCCCCTAAATCCAAATCATGGATGAAAATGTTATAGAGTACTAAAACGGAGCCTTGAGGTATCTCACTGCATACTTCCCTCCATGTAGATGCAGTTCCATTGAGGACTACACATTGAGTGCAGTTGGTCAGCCAGTTGCGAATTCATCTGGTGGTGATGCTGTCTATCCCACATTTTTCTATCCTATCAAGTAGCAGGTTGTGGTCTACTTTATCAGACGCCTTATAGAAGAAAGCAGTTGACAGGCTCGTTCTAAGTGAAAACAACCTGGGAACTGATCAGTGATTCACAGACCTGAGGAAGCAGTACAGCACTGAGTTTAAAAAGAAAAGAGATGTATTCCTTTAAAATAAAGGGGTACTACCTATACTGTTGCATTCCAATGAAGCTTCAAGAGCAACACCATGTAGAACACAAAGGAGTAGTCAAGCTATGTGGTTTCTGATCTAGGAAAGGGTGCAACTGGCACATCATCTGAGCCTTCCTGGTCACAGATGCCTCCTGCTCACTCAGCAGGAGCTATGATGCCAGAAGGACTCCCAAACTGTGCATCTTTCTCGAATGGGGAAATGCAAGCAAACCCATCCAAGATCAAAGCTGGAATAGCCACGATCTGGGCGGTCCAAACACCTATGTCTACGCAATTTTAGCAAGATCAAGTCAGAGATGGTTCCTTCCCATCAAACTCACACAGTTTCCAGGCACTGGGACAGAACCTTGAAGCTTCAGCTGGCTGGCTCAGAGTTGAAACATATACAATAGTTATACTTCAAACCTCAAAATGCGGCTACTTTTGTATGTTCGATCACAGAGCTGCATTTTGACAAATGGTTGAAAGCAGAGGCCAGCTTCTTTCCAAAATCTCTTCATTTCCAATCAAATCCAAATTCTTTTCATACGTCCTGCAGTCCTACATACTGATATGGATTTTGAATGCTCCCTTTATCAGCAAGAACTACTCAGAAATGCTATTTTATCACACACCTGTGAGATTAGGGGAACAATGGTTTTCCCTGCATGGCCACCGATCACAGGAACATTGACACGAGCCGGATCCAAGCCCTGTGGAAATGGCAACGTTCAGCATATATTTCGAACTCGGATCTGCAACAAGCTGGGTGGATCGCAGGCAAACACGATGTACATAATTCAACGGTAAACCCCACCCCACCCCCACTGTTCACAACACAGAAAAATTTAGAAAATGAAACATGTGGGAATGAAATGTCTAGTTTACAAATTTTCCTTGTCCTTTTTTTTTTGTCAAGAGAAACTGGAGTTCAAACACTCATGCTGTTTAGGTTCTCAGTTCCAACTGTGTTCTGACCTGGATTTTTTTTCTCAATCTAAAAACATACAACTTGTTACCTCGAGGGCTATACGAGGGGGTTTTGTATGCCATGCTGGGAGTTGCACTTCACTTATCATTAAGGAGGCTCAATGGTAAAATGGAAACGTTAAGCTTTTTTTTCATTGTAAACTTCAATATCCTCAAACTAAACAAAAATAGCTAACATTTTTAGTCCAACTGACTCTGGGGAGCTTTAAGGAACACCAATGGGATGCTGGTGGGCCTCCTGAAGATTGAGGGGATGCTTCTTGCAAACCGCTTAGGATATTTTAGAAGTATTCTAGACAAAAGAGAGACGAATTCCTGTTTCATAGCTGGGCATCTCTGCAACAATTAAGCAATGCGGCTGGTCCAAATGTGATCAGAGAGCAGAGACTCTGGCCATTTCCTCTTTACGTCCTGACAGCAGATCAATAACGCAAACTGATTCTGGAATTGACTGTCATGCAGCCAAACCAAAAGGAGTAAATCAGAACCATGTCACAGGAAGCCTATTTATGATCCTAGCAAACCTAATGCCAAGGTGACAAGAGAACATACTGTCCCGCACAAACTGATAGATGTGGCTTGCAGTTGGCCAGAAATCAGCTTTTTACAGCTTGGCTTTTGAGAGGACAAGGTTTCTACTGCTCAATAAGCCTTTTTAGCTAGCAAGGTAAGTTCCCAGAGGAACAACTATTAGCCTCCTTTATGATTTGTTAGTCAGGGAATAAAACCCATGCTGTAGAAACTGAAAGATAAGCTTGTATCAGGAATCAGCAGTAATTTTCGGTGGCATCTACTACCTGAAAAGATTCCTGACCCATATCATTCTATTACGGGGTAGGGTGTTGAACACTGATCTACCAAATCACACTCGCTAGCAAGATATTTACCACCCATTCACAGTGTGGAACACTAAGGTATAAAACAAGCTCCTGAAATTGCTAGCATTTATTTTTTACCACCATGGTAAGATTTAGTTCAGTGACTCTCAAAGGGGGTGGTGGGATGGCATAGGGGGGGCGCTAGGAGGCCAGGGGGACAGCAGGGGGCGCTAAAAAGCAGGGGGCACTGCCCAGAAGGTGCAGGGGTCTCCCGGGAGGGGCCGGCCGGACGCTGGGCGCACTGGAATTCGTGCTCCCTTTCGGTTCCTACCAAGTGGGCCGCTGTTGCCGCCCGCCCTTCTCGGGAGACCCGGCGCGCAGCAGTTTCCAATGGTGACTGCAGCCTTAGCCTCTCCCAGCCTCCCTTTTAGCAAAAATTCAACCACCCTCCCCCCCGTCCTCTCTCTGTCTCTTCCTCCAATTTTCCCTGTAGGAGTGTCCGGAGCTTGGCCTGCTTGCCCAGAGCTTTGCCTGCCCTGCAGGTGTGTCTGGAGCTCAATTTGCGTGGCCGGAGCGCCCAGAGCTCGGTCTGCCCTGTGGGAGCATTCAGAGTCGGCCTGTGGGCCTGAGCCTGGCCCTTCCACAGGAGCGTCCAGAGTCAGCCCACGCGCTGAGTTGGAGCCGGATGGCGAGCGAGCGATATGGGGAAGTTGAATGCGAGAACGAGGTTTTTATTTGTGTGTGCGTATCTGTGTCTGTGTGCCTCTCATTCTGTGTATGTGTGTGTCAGTCTGTCTGTCTCTCATTCTCTCTTTCATTCTGTCTCTCTTCCTCCTAAGCAGGAAGAAATATACTAAAATGTGTAATACTTAGGTAAGCTTCAATTATTTTGTAATAATTAAACTTTAATAATTTTTCTACAATTAAATAACCTTTAAAATTTTTGTTATGATTAAATAAGCATTTATGATTTTGTTATAAATAAGTTTTTTTAATTTTGTTATATTAAATAGGTACATTTTTATATTAATAAAATCAAAGTTCTCTGATCATTATTTTACAAATGTATGTACCTTTTTAAAAAATTCATATTGGTGGGCCTCAGGATTTCATATTATGAAATTGGTGGTCCCCAAGGTCAAAAAGGCTGGCGACCACTGCTCCAAACAGAAATCGACTCGATTACTGAACGTGCTGATTTAAGACTCCTGCTAAGTAACTTAAAACCAGAAATTGGGAAACTGGTATCACTTCATCAAGCTCATCCATCACATTAAGAATTTACTCAACAGTGAAGTAGTTACTAAATTTTACTGAGTTTACTAAGTTACTAGTTACTAAGGTTCTTGATAAATGACTATCACTTTGAAAACCTGGTATCACTGAATCATGTTCAGCAATTTAAAATTGGATTTTGAATAAATGTGCAATTCATTGTTACAGTTTGAATTTTACTGTTACCATCTTCCTTAGTAGGTTGTGCAAACCGCTATTCTGAATAATGCTATTTATAGGGGGTGGGGGCACTGAGGATGAGTTTGCAGCACCATGGGGACGGTGGACTGAAAAAGTTTGGGAACCACTGATTTAGTCCCTCATTGAAGTTTCAAGGACAAACCTTTGAGCATAAGCAATGACCTCTCAAGATCAAAGAATGAAAAGTAGTTTATTCTTTGCATTAACTCATATACAAGTTTGGTCTAATGGTTAAGGCACCGGGGCTAGAAACCAAGAGCTTGTGAGTTCTGATCCCATCTTAGACCTGAAAGACATCTGGGTGATTTTGGGCCAGTCGCTCTCTCTCAGCCCAACACAACTCGCAGGTTTGATGTTGTGAGAAAAATAGGAGAAGGAAGGAGTTTTAAACATACTTCCAACTTTCAATTATGCAAAATAATAAAGGCAGGATTAACAAATATCTACAAACATCTATGCCAGAATAGTAATGAATTCTGAACCTTGATCCCATTCCTTGGCCATGCTTGTTTGGTCTACTAATCAATGGGAGAAACTAAAATATATAAAGAAACTTAGCACTGAGAGAAAATGTACTATGGTCCCCACAAATGATATATCCCTAATCTGCTCTGGATAATTCCTGATTCCTCCAGAGCAGTTCTGGAAGATCAGATGGAAATGTACTAATTGGGTTCCAGACTGATATAGCCTCCTGAATCTTTATGTAAACAGCCAGTTTTTCCATTTTGTTGGAGCTGACAGGACAGAAGGAAGAATCCATTTTAACAGAAAATGCTTTGCTACAAAAATGGCACCACTGAATGCAACCTGACTCTAACAACATACCTTCAATTCCGCTACAAAAGTATTTGCTCTCACAATGTCCAGAGTTGTGACACCAAATATTGTGTTAGGATTATATACACCATGTTTCTTAAAAATCTCGGAAGTAATTGGGATGGTGGAATTAACCTGAAAGTGAAAACAGTTTATTGCCTCAAACTTAAATTTAAAGAAACACAAAGAATATAGTATATATTGATATTTTTTTAGTATTTTGTTACCCTTGAAGCAGCTCTCACCCAAAATGCTTTAAAACAGAATTTCAAGTTTATATGTTTAATATTATCTTGGAGGTAAGATGATATCAAGTGCATAAAACAATATTTGTGAAATCAGATCCATCTTTATTCAATTCCAGCACCTTTTCCTTTAAAGTAGAACCACAAGAAGGCTATAAAGGAATAGATCCCACCAATAGTCTCCAACCTTGGGAATTTTACAACTTGTGGACTTCAACTCCCAGAATTCCTCAGCCAACAAAACCGACTGAGGAATTCTGGCAACTGAAGTTCACAAGTCGTAAAGTCGCCAAGGTTGGAGACCCCTATTCTAAGGGACAGTTCTACATAAACCTGTTTACCTCCATTAGTATCTGTAACCTCTCAATGGCCACTTCAATAACTGGTTGTTATCCTGTTCTATGGCAGGGCAGGAAATGTAGTAGTCCGTGATTCTATTCTGAATCCAAATGAACATGGAGGTGATGAATAAATCTATGTATATGGCTCTCCTGGAAACATGAGGACTCTATGTTCAATGCCCAGTGGGCCATTTAGTTTCCATCAGTTTCAGTAAAAAAAAGAAGACACATTTAAAATGGCAGCAATGCATCTTATTTTCCTTATGTGACCTATATGAAGCCATTGCAGCCAACCACAACATATTTGCATATTTCTGAAAGAACATGGCTGGAATGTACTTACCGGATTTGCAATAATACAGATAAGAGCTTTAGGGCAGTGCTGGGCACAAGCCGCTGCCAGGTTAGCAACTATGGTAGCATTTGTATTGAACAGGTCATCACGAGTCATCCCTGTATGTTAGCATAAAGAATTTATTAGCAGTGTTCTACACCCCATCCAGATCATACTTGAGAGATATGTCAACACAATTTACCATCAGTGCCCCCACTCTCTATATACTGCAGCATATAGCTAGAATTGCTCTCTCCACCCAATGCTGATTCTTCTCTGTCTTTCAAGAACATCCTTCAAGATATTCTCCAGCACCCATCTGGATCCTAAGGGTAAGAAACACTTTACAGGACTGATAAAAGATTCCTAACAAATATCCCTTTGGAGGCAGCCGGAGTTTATACTCTTATATAGCAGAATATGCCATCATTCTTCCCATCTCCACACTCATATGGGTGTCAGTTCCAAGGCCAAGTGGAAGGTCAGAAATCAACTTCATGAGTAGAAAAGAAGTCTCAGACTTTAGACTGACTTTTCCCCAGATCCTGAAGGACTGGTAATCTCATCAGAATTTTTTTAGTATCTATTTATCAATTTTGAAACTGCCCATCTCCGTCACAGAGGGGTTCTGGGTGGTGTACAAATAAATATTAAAATATAAAAGCAGCATATAAAATTTTAAAAGACAAGAATGATTAAAAATCAATGTTAAGTTTATTAAAAGTCAGAGGAGAGCTTTCAGGATATTAACCAGCCCCACGACTCCTCTGTGACCCCCATTTGGCAGCAGCAAATTGTTAAGTGTATTTTAGGAGACTTGAAGTTGATATCAAAAATTTCATGAAGGATCAACCTGTTTACATTGCAAAAAATTGACCCCATGTACAATGCACTCAAAAGTCACAGGAACAGAGGAACGATCACTAATGGGCAAAAAAGTTCAAAGGAAACTAAGGCTAATGCCTCCTAAAATGACTCTAGCCTACTTATAATCCTTATAGAGGTGTACTGCAGAAATGGTAGGTTCTGAGAATTCACAGGAAAATAATGCAATGCCAGCAATGTTGGACAAAGGAACAAAATAAAGGAAAGTCTGCTACCGAATCAGAATCAGAATTTATTTTACCAAGTGTGTCTGAGCACACAAGGAGTTTGTCTCTGGTGTACATATTCTACACCTACATACATACAATAAACTAATTGTGCTTACAATTCAAGATACATTCATAATCATAAAGTACATTCATCTTGTCATGTACATATAGAAGAGGGGAAATCTTTCAAATGGGTTTCATAAAATAGTGTTTTGAAGAACAAGGAAAGAGTTAACAAAATACTCCAAGCTTTAACTTATAGGACTGCACGTATTAAGATTTATTCTAATTTCACTGAATACTTTTATAACAAATACATAAATAAGCAATCCAACAACAGCATGCAAGGAACACTGCAGCATAAATAGATAAGATAAAACAAACTGTTGTTTTTATTCTATTCTAGAATATGGACAAATCTTAACGCCAGATGGACATATAACAGCTCTTTGCAATGACTCCATGTGACCTGGGTCTCTTCACAACTTCTCAGACTACAACTTACCAGGCTTTCTGGGGACTCCAGCTGGGATTACTACAACTTCACTGCCCTTTAGGCATCCTGGCAACTGCTCTGGTCCTAGGAAACCTAAAGCAATGAAACAGGCAGCAATGAAAAATTGTTTTGTTTAGAAAGATTTGTGTCTGGGACCCTGAATTTCTGTATCAATATCTAAGTATCTGGACATTTTAAAACCGATTTCCCTAGTTTCAATAGTATTAGGATAATACTTTTGCTCACAGAACACAAATATAGCCAGATTATGATTTTTTGGGAGCATGTTAGATAAACCATTAAAAGACATAAGCACTATACATGCAAAGTTAGCATGATACCTCAACTGATTCATATCCAAGTGATATAAATTTTCACAGGCTCAGACTGAACAGTACAACAGATTCCATGACAAACAGAAATTGTAGATAAAAGAAAAAGTAAAAAATATTCAATTTCTTCTGGCCATGGAAATGGGACTGTGCATGAGGCACCTCATTCTTGTAATACAAACCATAAATTTAGCTTTAGATTCAAGTAAGATCATTTGCTATTGATATATGTCCTGATCTTAGTTTTCATGCAATTAAAGACAAAATAATATCCCTGGTTTCCACCTGCTTTAGAAACCTGGATTCTGACCCAACCATGTTGAGAACCAAATTTAGTACAACTTAAGCCCCCTAAAAGGTAATCTAAACTGCAGTTTTCATGAAAAAAGCAGATATCCTCCTATTCTGAATTACAAGATACAGGGGAAGCTCATTTTAGATTAACAGGTGATGTACCTTTTTCCTGTCAGTGGTTGCATGCCAGGATTAATCTCTTTTCCTAGCTGCCCATGGGTGATCAAGAATATATTGTTTTCAAAGCATATATAACCTGATTGCCTATGGTAGCTTTTAAAATCAGGCAAACTGAAAAAACTGATGAATTCACAACTGAGATTCTGATTGTCATAAACAACTAGTTCTGGCATTGAAATATATCAATTGTAGCTTTTACTATAGCAACAGTACCTATTTAATAGGTTCTCTGAATTAGTGGTACACAAGGAAACTGTAAAAACAAAGCAAGATATCTGAAGGGAGCAGATATCTCTTACCTTTCACTTCAGCTCTTGTTTCGATGTGGCTGAGGTCAGCTGCAACACCAGGTGTGTGTGCAATATCATAGAGATTGAGTTGGCTGACTAAGGGGCTGTTCTTCAACAAGAGGGAGAGAGGCTGGCCAATTCCACCAGAAGCACCAAGAACAGCAACCCTAGCATGATTCTGAATAGGGCAAGAAAAAAAATAAGAACCACAGAGATCCAAGTGTGCAAACTAGAATTGTTTGCAAGAAACTTCTCCATTTTTTTTGTACCATTATCTCTTGTATCACGTTTCAACCCATTGTATGCTAAGCTTTGGAAGGATAGCAAAGTGTTTTAACATTCTGTCTGATTAGATATCAAATCTCAGAAGACAGAGTAAAGTATGGCAGCAGCAAAAATCTCTGCCTGCCGTTTAAGGCACAGAATTAGATAACTCAAGCAGAGCAGCAAATAACGTAGTGGTTCTTCCACTGGGCTGCATAGACATCTACCTTACTACAGTCTTACCACTTGAACTAGTCGAAAAAAATGAAACTTTAATCTTGGGTTTTACAGATTAGATAGAAGTGATGCCACAGAAATGACTGTTCAAATAACTTATGAATGTCAAAAGTTGAGACCTGTTTATTATTTTACTGCACCAAAGGAGGTCAGAAGTCCAATTCCTATTTTCTTTTTTTTCCTTCACTTTCTCTTTTCCCTTTCCCCCTTTTTTCCATTGCTTGTTTTTATGTTTCTTTTGTATGTTATATTATAATTTAATAAAAAAATTAAAAAACAGAATTAGGAGATATCTATCAGGCAGGATAATTTTGATAAAAGATAGGAAACGTACAGCCCCATAGATGTCATGTAGGGATCCCT
>JANHFO010002881.1:40368-58343 GCA_032468095.1 Pareas carinatus | reverse complement strand
ATCTGAAATATTTTCTTTCTACCTTGTATCTGGCTCTCACCCTTTGACTTTATTGCTAATTGCAATAGAACCTCAAGGAGAACCAAAAGCAGCACTATATCCAGTGCTAGAACTTTTGCACAAAATTATGATAATGAAGTCATTCTCAGTAGAGCACTAAAAGTGCTGTCAGTATTTGGAGGGCAACAACACAGCAATTCCCAAATGTTCCAAAGTAGATATAACTCCAAGTCTTTGTCTCCTTAAAGACAGGGGATGTGTATCTCCCCCACCCACCCAAATAATGTAAATAGCAATTGATGGTGAGAGAGCCTGATTAACATGAGGACAAGGGTGGATTGGGAAGCTCTTACTGACACTCTGGTGAAAATCACACTCATGAGTTTGTTTATTGTCAGAGAGAAGGCTCCTGTGACACATTAATCCTTGGTAAATTCACTTTTGTTTCTCTCCTTGCTATAATTTCCTGCTCAATTACATGCTGCAATTAGCAGCATGCCATTCCTATCCTTTCTGACGGTTTGGTGGTCACGTTTTGTATGTTGGGCTTACACGTTCATAGTTTTAATGATGTGAACAACCAACATGCTGATCTAGCTTCACATAGAGGAAGCCATGTTTGCTTGCTGAACCTGTTTGCCAACCTTTTTGCCCCACTTTCACTTTCTTTTGCAAGTACCAACAGAAAGTTGCCACAATTCAGTGATATTTGGATTGGAGGAATTTGCAAAGGCCAAAGCAAAACTCAGTAGCAAAACTCAAGAGTTCAATTCCCCCTGTCACTTTTGGTAACCATAGTAACACCATTACTTCAAAGTATTGCTTTGTTCCTGAAAAATTCTGCAAATAAATAAACAAAAGCAGATTAAAAAAATAATAAATGAATGAGATTTGGATGTTTTGATGGATGATGTACAGCATGGTTGAAATGGAGACAAAGGATTTTTTCAGGATTGGGTGAGAGAAATGGCATGAGAGAATAGAAAGGTCAGAAAGGATCAAAGAGAGAAATTCACTGAGATTCAAAGGTTTCTGCCAAAAGAGAGAGAGAAAGAGATGGAGCATTGTTATTTCTTTTCAGAACATAACATTCAGAAGCACAGATTAAAGTTCGAACCCTCTCTTTCCTCTTCCACCCCAGATTGTGCCTCAGCTGGAAGGATGGGATGCAACAGGAGACCAATGCTGCAGAGTCTGTTACAACTGGAAATGAAGGAAATGAAGCAGCTACAATATTCGTTAACCTCCAGTTCCTGCTGAAATCCCAACTCCTGCACAATAATTAAATGAGGATGTAAAACACCCCAAATCCTATCCTTCATTTCATTTGGATGTGCACGTTTCTCTGTTTTTTTTCTTAGATCTGTCTTCAGGCCTTATCTCTCTCCCCTGTGAAGTTAAAATGCCAAACAATGACTTTACAGAGCCAGTTTCCATCAAGTGTGGACTCAGAGGTTTTGAGGTATTAAAAGATCTGTATGAGAAATAGAGACGCTTCTAATAAGTAGGAAGATGATTCTAATAGGTAGAGAAATAAAGTGATAGATATGTACCTGTATTAGGTACATATATGTCATTTTATTTGTGATATATCTGATTTTGAAACCCTATGTGCACAGCAAAAGTCAAAATAACAAAAATTAAACAAAATAAAGCAGCAAAACAGAACAATTCCAAAGGAGAACAAGATTTTAACTACATCAGTAAGCTGCCCTTTTATTTAACTCTATTATTTAAGTCTAAACAGCAGCTGAAACAGCTATACAATATGAAAAACATGTGAAGAGATATTGACTGACTGAAGAGTACATTATTACATGGTTACCTGAAAATATGTATACACACACATATGCAGTATATAGATTTTGATTGAACATATGTATATGTCTGTGTGTACACAATCAGGTCCAATAAATAATCATAGCATATACTATTAAAACTCTCATTGATTTTACCTATTTGCTTGTTTGTATCCTCAAGGTAGCGTAAATGGTGCACTATATTGCAAAGTTTTTCAAACAAAGTATGTTAAACTTGTTACCTTAAAGAGTGCATAAAAATCTGGGACCAATTAAATGTGAAGGTTTTCCCTTGTCCAATCATGTCCGACTCTAGGGGGGAAGTGTTCATTTTTGTTTCCTAGCCAATGGAATCAGCATTGTCTGACAATGTTTCCATGATCATGCAGCCAGTATGACTATATGCCAAGCGCATTGAACACTGTTACCTTCCCACCAAAACGGTACCTATTTATCTACTTGCAGTTGCGTGCTTTTGACCTGCTAGGTTGGCAGGAGCCAGAGTAAGTAATAGGAGCTTAGCCCATCATGTGGCACTTGGATCTTGAACCCAGGCTGTCAGCTGACAAACTCAGCATCTTTAATCATTAAGCCATCATGTTCCCCACTTCCTGGGACTCATTACTATGGTAGAATTTAAACATCCATAAATTTCAGACCAGTTTTACTCACAAATTTGTGGCAGTTGCAGCATGCCCGTGGTCATAGGATTGTGATTTCCAATGATTTCTACCAGCTTTCCACAAGCAAAATCAGTGGGGAAGTTGGCAGGAATTTGGAAGTCAGTTCCATTCCCATTGCTTTTTTGCCCAACTGTGTCCATTCTGTTTATCTGTTTAGGAAAATAAATACTGACTTTGACACTGCAATTATTTATCTATTTATGATATACTGTATATTATTCATATATGATTATGAGATTGTCCAACAATGGGATAAAAAATAGGATCAGCCTAAACTTTAATGTTCATTGTGGTCACGTCAGACTTTATTACCTTTCTCTCAAAGGATGACCCAATGGGTTTCAAGGTTGTCTAATTTATTATACAAATTAAATGTTCAAATTAATTGTTATTTCTTAAAAACCTTCTTTTTAATTAGATGTATTACCTTTGAACATTCCTAATTAAAGTAACCTTTTCTCTGAAAAAAACATAATAAAATATAGTGTGATTGACCTATGGGGCCTGACCATTGGTTTATCCTGCATTTTAGGGCACCAGTTAAGGTATAATCTGTTAAAGAATACTGGGCCTTCATTACCATTAGAGGTAATGAAAACCCTGATTAGATTGGTGTTGTGAAAATGAATTTTGGAAGCTTGGAAGTAGTCTATTGGAAATATTGGAAAAGAAACTAGAAACATTTGAAGAATACTTTTTTCTGATTTCAGATCTTGATGGAAGCGATGATTAACACTTTTTTTTAAAAAAACCTTCTGTCGGGGTTATTTTTCCATATTCTCCCCCCACAATATTATTATTTTTCCATTCTTGTAGCAGAGACTTCCATGTGTGACATGGGAAAGTGGAATAATAGAGAATGATTCATTTTTTTAAATTACTGAAAAAGTTCCATTTAATGCAAAGGAATGAAGGCTTTTTTAAATTCTGTGCTCATTGGCAGGAACTGGAGAAAAGAGAAGAAAGTTTCTTGATTTGAATGGTGATTTGAATTAGCTCATTTGCTCAATAAATTTGGAGATGCATCTCTAAAAGTGATTTGTTCTATAATCTTAATACTTTCTGTTATGTTCTCAAGATAATTACCAGACTTCCTGAAGCTGGCAGAAGTCTTCCTTCTTCCGGTCTGTGAGGGCTGGCAGGGAAAAGAACAGTGTTTATTGGTTGGTCTCCTGGCAGTGTGTGGAGTTTCTGTAGGAAGAATAAAGGTACTTTTGTTATTCAGCAACTCCAGTCTCTTCCATTGTCAAGATCTTACACTGGCGACGAAGGTGGGATAAGAAGAAGGAGAGCACTGCATTTGCAGCCATGAAAAACCTTTTATCTGATGACAGTTTCTTCATCTGTTATAATAATATGCTCCCATGGGTGCTAGTCTGTGACGTGTCCCCCCCTGGTGTAGGAGCCATTCTCAGTCACTCACTGTCCAATGACACAGAAGCACCTATAGCTTTCTATTCTCGTACCCTTTCAGCAGCCAAACGAAACTACAGTCAATTAGACAAAGAGGCACTAGCGTTGGTGACCGGCATTATTATTCCATGAATACCTGTTTGTTAGACACTTTTACCTAGTAATAGACCAAAAGTCACTTTGGGATTGTTGCTTGGGGACCGGCCTACTCCCCTTGCATTATTCCCTTGTTTTACGTGATGGACAGTATTCCTTATGGCATACTCCTACTGCTTGGTCCACTGGCCCGGTACAGTTGTGGGTCATGCAAATGCACTCAGTTGGTGCCTGCTGCCAGTTTTGGACAATGACCCCAAAGCTGACAATCTGGTCCTGCTAATTGACTGTCTTGAGGCAGGGCTAGTCACCTCAGCTGAGGTGGCTAAACACTCTGTATTGGACAGTGCTTTGTGGACCATGCTGGACTCGGTGGACGCACATCTCAAGCCATACTAAACAAGGCAGCATGAACTATCAGTGCAAGGGGCTTGTTTATTGTGGGGGGAGAAAGTGGTCTTGTCACACAAACTGTGAACAAAAGTCCTAAAAACATTGCATGAGGGTCACCCTGGAATTGTTAAAATGAAGCACTAACAAAGAGCTATGTATGGTGGCCCCACATGAACAATGATATACAAGACTGGGTTGCCAGTTGCAGCCCATGTCAAGAATTGCACCCAGTGCCACCCAAGGCCCCAACCCATGAGTGGGAGCCCCGGTCATGGTGGGTGAGACTGCATATAAACTTTGCATGCCCCTTCAACAGCCAAACCTTCCTTGTAGTAATTGATGCATTCTCTAGGTGGCTTGAGATCAAACTCATGAACACTATGGAGGCAATGATAAAGGTCCTAGGGGATCTGTTCATCACACACAAGCTGCCCGACATTCTAGTGTTGGACAATGGGCCACAGTTTACGGCGACAGCTTTTGAAGAATACTTGGAGGGATTTGATATTCGCCATGCATTAACGGCTCCCTTCCACCCAAGTGCTAATAGAATGGGCGAACACATGGTGCGATCAGCCAAAGAGGCCCCAGGCAGGCTGGGACCTGGGAATTGGCAAGACCGGGTGAACAAATTCCTTGCATGGCAACACATAACCCCAAGCAAAACAATGGGAAGGAGCCCTGCGGAATTGTTAATGGGCAGGAAACTCAGATCGGTGTTAGACCAAATGTATCCCACCTATGCCCCAGAGGGAAGGGAACCCAGAACAGGAAACATACAATATTTTCAAATAGGTTACTGGTACTCGGAAGAAATTTTGCAGACGACCTGAAATAGGTCCTAGGCAAAACAGAGAGAATCACTGGGTCGTGTTCCTATACAGTCAGACTGCAGGGTGGTAAAATATGGTGGTGTCACATCAACCAATTATGCGGCCACCCCCAGTCACACACACACTCACAAAGCACAGACCAAAATAATTTCCTAGAATTCAAAAGCCCAGAAGATACGGAGGACTTACCAGGGGGATTGGCATTCCAGTGATGAATTGGCGACAACCCATCAAAAGCTGAGGCGGAGGCCATGCCTGAAAGTTTCTAGAAGCTTCCATTGGAGGCTCTAGAACCTACAACAGACATGACCGCCCCGGCTGCTGCCTCCATGCCAAATGAACAGTGTAGGCCCAGTAGGATCTGCCTATCTGGATGATTATGTCTGTATGCAGGCAAAACCATCTGAGGGGGAGGGGTGTTAGATTCTCAAGATAATTACCAGACTTCCTGGAGCTGACAGAAGTCTCCTCTATGGTCTGTGTGGGCTGGCGGGGAAAAGAGCAGCATTTATTGGTTGGTCTCCTGGCAGCTCTTCCTTTAAAAAGAGAGCCATCCAGGAGCTGTTGTGGAGTTTCTGTAGTTAGACTTACACTTTCTAGATTTATAAACCTACAATTCCACATCGTTCCAGATCTTTTTAAATTAACCTCAAATCATTGCCAGCTAAGTCTTGGAAAACCTAATGCAAACCAAGAATGGAATTCTCTATGGTCAAAATATTCTCTAGAACAGTGTTTTTCAGCAACTTTCAACGTGTGGATTTAAACTCCCAAAATGCTGAGTGAGAAATTCTAGGAGTTGAAATCCATCCATCTTAAAGCTGCTGAGGTTGAGAAACACTGCTCTAGAAAGTGGTTTAGGGAGCTTGCAATTTTATAATCAATTTGGTGACACCTACAGTGTGGTTTGGAATCATGTAAGTGCTCCATCACTGGAGGCTTTTAAGAAGAGATTGGATAGTCACTTATCTAGTATGATATAGGATTTCCTGTTTGAGCATGGAGTTGGATTAGAAGACCTCCAAGGCCTCTTCCAACTCTAAATAAGCAACTCTGTTATTTATTAAGGCAAAGTCAAAATAAAAACTAAATTTGATTTATATGGAATGCAATTAATTTAATGTAGCAAATATGACTGGTCACATAACAAGAAGAACTGATGGCAGGTGGACTAAAGTAGTCCCAGAAGGAATCCCACTTGATAAAAAGTGTCCACAAAAGAGACCTACAACAAGTTGGAGTGATGACATCGGCAAGTATTGCGGAGTCCAACTGGCACAGGAAAACTCAAGACCGTATTGGTTGGAAACATGCAGAAGAGGTCTTTATCCTGCAGTGAACAGACTATGGCTAGAATGAGGATGGTGATGAAATATGATTATTTTATAGCTTATTCATTTTATTGTTTTAACATTTTTTTTCTATAGCTGCAATGGCTCAGGCCCAAAGTTTTCAGAATGGTACCTCTGATGTAAATGAAACTGCATCAACATCTGAAATAAAATGCCAGAGGTAGGAACTAATAAGTGGGAGACACCTAAAATCATGGAATCATTGAGCTGGAATGAACCTTCCAGTTCAGCCTCCTGCCCAAGGCAGGAACCCTGATACAATCCCAGACAAATGGCTATCCAAACCTCTTTTTTGAAAAGCTCCAGCAATGCTAAGATGCTAACTTTCTGATAAGAATGTCTAACTAGGACTTCCCATCTCTGATTGACAGGTGACCATGGATGCATGGGTGCTGGTATAGACTACTTGGAGGAGACCTGGTGAATGTGGTGGTGGTGGTGGTGTTGGTAGTGTTGGGGAAGTAGTGAATGTAAAAAACTGATGGCTTTGTGGAGGAGAATTTATTTATTTATTTATTTATTATTTAGACTTATATACCGCTTAACTCTAAGTGGTGTACAGTCAGCATATTGCCTCCAACAATCTGGGTCCTCATTTTACCGACCTCAACCTTGAGCCAGTGAGAATCGAACTGCTGAAATGATGGCTAATGGCAGATAGCAGTCACTGCACCATCCTCGCTCTTTTGACAAGGTAATAGTTAATAAAACTGTTAGATGTAATTGCTTCATCAAATGATTGCAGTGTATTGGATATTCAGTTATATTCTTTGGGAAGTAGCCCTCCTCCATATAGGCCTTTTATACCCCAGGCATATCTTCACCATCATATTATTTGGAAAACAGATCAGAACTGACCACAAAGTTTTCCAGGTCAGCTTGTTTTCCAAACAGATAAAGGTGGTGTGGGCACTATACAAATGTTTGACAACTATTTGTTTGCATGTATGTGTGTATTTACTAGCAATAATATGTTGCCTTTTTTCTGTGTGTGTTTTCAAGATGGTTTAACAATTAATCAAACCATCTCAATAATCATCAGGACCCATACATATTAAATATATACTCCGAAAGAAAGATGTGATTTTAATGAATTGAAATTATATATTACAGCTTGGAAGCATTTTCCTTTCCCAAGCACTCACATTTCTAGAGGGAGTAGGCTGATCCTTTGTAGATGTCTGATTTTTAATGACAGTAAGGAAGGTAGGATTAAAGTTTTGCATGTGATGACTGCAGTGGTAATAATGAGGGGTAGGCAAATGTTTTAAGTGCTATTATGAATGAAGTTCTGTAGAAAGAGAGTTTGAGAAGCCTAATATCCCATGTATGTTTGAGTGTGCATTCGTGTGTTCTCCACTGCCTCTTCCCCTTTCCCCTTTTCTCAACTGGATGTCAGAGAGCTGGTTTCCATGGCTACCAGATGGAATCCATGTGCTGAATTATTAAACCAGGCCTGCTCTTCGGAGCCATTGCCACTGGTAACAAACTCAAGTTAGGCAGTGCAGCTTGTAGAGCAAAAGCATTTGCCAAACTGCTGGGGAACAGTTGCTGTCTCTCAAACTGTTTCGTTTGTGGAGGTGAAGAAAAAGGCGGATGTGTCAGCACCATGGCAGCCTTTTCAACCAAAGGTTGCCAAATGACTCATGTTATATTGAAGTGCATCATCTGAGGTAATGAAGATTGCATCTTGAAAATGGCTCCACTCCAAATCAGACTTACACCCAGACACTTTCCAGGAATGTTAAGGTTGTAACTTCTAGGATTCCTCAATTGACAAGTTAGCTGTGGAATGATGAGAATTGCAATTTCAGTGCATGTGCTGGATTGGGGAAGGCTGTCCCAGATCAATAGATTTCAATCTATAGACTCAGAACCTGCTCGAACATTTATAATAACTCTTCCTTACAGCTATATAGTGATAATGGCAATATTATGAGTTCTCTTGGGGCTCCATCTTGACCTGACAACTGAGGAGCAATGCTTTAAAACAGCTTTCCCCATCTGGCACCATAGGATGTACTGGATTTCAGCTCATGCAATTTTTTGATCCCTGTATGATGAGAATTGAAGACCAACTTCAGGGGAAGGTGTCAGACTAGGGAAAGTTTCTCTAAACTATGCTCTAGATCAGAGGTCTCCAACCTTGGTCTCTTTAAGGCTTGTGGACTTCAACTCCCAGAATTTTCCAGCCAGCTTTAAAGACCTTAAAGGGACCAAGGTTGGAGACCTCTGATCTAGATAACCCAGTATTCTGCCAGACACAGTTCTAGTTCTGAGAACCTGTGGATTATAAACTGTTTGAATCCAACACACATAAGATATTTAAACATAATAGTCATTAAAATTAAATCTATACCTGAAATATTCTGTTGCATAACTAAACTTTGCTGGCAAGACATCTCATCTTAGTTTGTAAATACAGATAGCCCTCAATTTACAACCACTTTTAGTGACCATTTGAAGTTACAATAGCACTGAAAAAAGTGACTTACAGTCTGTGCTAGCACTTATGGAATAGCCAGCTTGGGATAGCTGCGCCCTTGTCCTTCTGTATTTAAATTTAAATTAGATTATTTTAATTATTTATTGGAAATTGTTTTATCGCTCCCCTTTTAAATCAGGCTTTATTTGATACTTTAATTCATATTTTAATGTTCATGTTGTCTGTGTTTTTATGTGCCTGTAAGCCGCACTGAGTCCTTCGGGAGAAGGGCGACGTACAAATAAAATTAGTAGTAGTAGTAGTAGTAGTAGTAAAGGAAGGAATGGAAACAACGTATAAGCAACTGTCATTGGACTATTGCCTTCAGATGATGCTTCATGTTGGGATGGGGAACTTGTGATCTTCCAGTTATTGCCAGAGCCCCAGCTGATTTAGACACCACAAGACAAGGGCTCTTTGCATTCGGATTCTCAGTTCTTTCTAAAACATGGTTAGTTAGTTGGCTTTCATTTGTGACCTGCGCTTAACAAATGAGGGGATTTGAAAGCAGAAACTTATAAAAAGTCAGATTTGGGCTTGAGCAAAGCATTCAAGAGAGATATTTCACAAAGAATATTTGCTTGGGCAAAGTTCCCATCTTTGAAGCATTAAAGCATCTGTGTCCTTTGGTGAAGCTTATGTAGCTGCTTCCATGTCTGTTCCCAATCGCAGGGGTAAAAACAACTCTTCCTCTTAAAACAACATCCAAGTGGCTGTAGATCTACACATAAAGTCAGCTAAGGACAGCCTTGTAAACACAAGCCTCACTAAAAGACATAACTGCTTTGACACTTCGAACTAACTTCTATGGTAAAACACCTCTTTCTGTTGCCTTGCATTGCTCTCCCCCTTCTGCTCTAGAATTCCTGACAGTTTTGGTAATCTCTCTCTTCGGCAGTCTAGTCCTTTTGAGCAGTGGTCGCCAACCTTTGGACCTCAGGGACCACTAAATTCATAATTTTAAATCCTGCGAACCACTAATATGAATTTTTTAAAAAGATACATATGTAAAATAATGATCAGAGAGAGGACTTCCATTTTATTAATATAAAAGGTACCTATTTAATGTAACAACATTTAAAAAGCTTATTTAATTATAAGGAAATCATAAATGCTTATTTAATCATAACAAAATCTTTAAAGGTTGTTTAATTGTAGCAAAATTTTTAGTTAGTTTAATGATTACAAAACAATTGAAGCTTTAAGTATTACACATTTTTAGACACACACACACACACACACACACACAGAATGAGAGACAGACACACAGAGAATGAGAGGCAGAGTGTACCTCTTGTGCCTCAGGGTGTCTGCCATCCCCAGAAACAGGAGCCATACAACTATACAAAAAAATTCAAATCTCCAGATTTTCCTGTGGACCACCAACCTTTTCTTGCGGCCCACTGGTGTGCCTTGGGCCCACAGGTTGGTGACCACTGCTTTTGAGAACTGCTGAGTATCTGTTTCTCCCTCTCTCTATTAAAGCAGTAAGAGCTGACCATGTTAATTTCATTGACAGGTCCTGATGTGCGCCCTCCCCTTCCTCACCCTCTTTACTGGTAACTTCTTCACCACATTGCGAGTTGTTCACCAGAAATTCCAGAATAAGACCAAGAACGAATGAGCCTTCAAGTGCCTGTCCCCCTTCCTGGCTATCACTGTTGGAGGGAGCACTACTACTCCGCTCACCGAAGAAGGATCTACAGCATGCTGGGCGTTCTCCTCTTCCTCCCCCCTCCCTGTGATTCTCTTGCATACAGATGTCAATGAAGTCATGTCTGACTAGGGCTTCTGCCACCAGCTTTTGAGGCCTTGAGGCCTTCCTGCTACCAAAAAGGAACTCTGGACTTAAATCAGGTCTAAGATTCAAGGATTAGGGTAAAGTACTGTATGAGGAACTTGAGTGACTCTTGGATACGACTCCCAGCTGACACCTGCATGGTTTTTGTATGTGCCCTTCCTCCAAAGCAGGGTGAGGTGGGGGGCTTCGACTTCCCAGCGCTGGTCTGCCCAAACTGAGTCAGAGGAAAAGGAAGGGAGCAGGTTCAACCTCTGGGCCTTCTAATGTTTAGTACCGAGGACATTGACTGTATTATCGGAAGCAGATTATATGGGCAAAGAGTGTTCTGTTTCTGCTGGGTTGATTCTTTCCTCCCCGTCTTCAGAAATGTTCCCCTATCCTAGGTTTCTTCCATATTGTGAGTGAGCGGAGGGGATGGTTTCCCAGCTATACCTTCAACACAGACCCTGCTTTCCCTCCTCACTGTATATTTTATGACAGACCTGACATGGTAACCAAGGGCTGGCAGATTACTTTCAGCCTCCTTGTCGCAGTTCTCCTCCTGCAGTTGCCTTCTCGGCTCTGCTGTTTTGTTTCGTTTTTGGAACATGGATTCACAAGCACCTAGAATGCATCTTGTCAGAGAAGCTGGAAATAACCTTTTATTCAACAATAGTTGGGTTGAGCAAGCAGCAGCAGCAACGGCGGTGGCATTTGGCCTCCGATCTTAATCCATACTGTCATTTGTGTGTCTTAAATGTGTAGTGGTTCTAAAACCGGAAAAAGCTGGCCTACATCCAAACATGCATTGTTGTCTTTGAATATGTAGTCTTGTCCTATTAAGGTGGGGGGAGGGGTTGGAAGGAATGCTGGAAAATAAAGAAGGTGGAGAAGCCCAGGGCCCCTGGCACTTTTAGGCAAGGGAGATCGTCCTGTGTTAAGGATCTAAAACTTCCTGGAATCTCAAGAACGTAACCATTGATTCTTAAGTATAGCGCATAGACACTTTCCACAACTCAGGGTTCTATTAGCGGGGGACCGTACACCATCATGTTGTGTCTCAGGCCACAATCTCACGTTTTAAGAATGCTCCTTAAATCACACCAAACACTTAGTTCAGCGTTCTGCTCCTGGAATGAGGGACCAGATCCCACAAGCAGACCAATTGTGAAGCTCAGCAAGCGGGATTAAGATGGTTCACAACCTTTTCAAGGGAACGTTTATAGATTCATTGGCACCCATGACATTGAAGACACATCTGAAAATGGCCTGAATCCAGAGCATGCACAGCCTGATTGGTGGGCGTTTTTTTTCCCTTGCAGAAGAGGGGGACAGAAAAAGTCAGCTCTGTATAAGATGCTGGGCTGGCTAAGTCGGGCTAAGCAGTGAAGAGCCATCTATGTGTTTTGGATTAAAACTCCCATCATCCCTTACTTAGCCTTGGTTAGTGCTGCCTACATATCTGGGAGTGGACAGTCAACAGCCACTAGAAAAGATGGTTTCTGCCCCAATTTTAGAAGGAGCGAGGCTAAAGAAAGTCTTATTCTTTGTGAAAAGTAGCATATCCTTCATGATAGGGTAAAAATATATTGCTATTGCAGGCATATTCGTTACAGTAAGAAGTCTTCAAGTGACACAATTTTTTTTAACCCCCACAACTTTGTATTTGAAACTTGAATAATAGAATATAACTCTTGTTTTCTATGGCATATGGAGAAATTCGGATTCCAGACTTTTCCTCATAGCAATCAAACATGTTTTAAAGGATAAGGGGACTCACTCATATTTTGGATAGCTGCTGCAAGACCTATGTAACCATCAGCTTCCACACCACAGGTAGTCATTCTTCTACATGTTCCAAATGGGTCTTCCTCGGAATGTGTGGGAGGGCATTTTCCCAAAGGTTTGGAATCTTAGGAATTGTAGTCCCATCATAGTTGGAGAGGGTGTCAGTTAAAGGGACTTCTAATGGATGAAACTGGATTTTTTCTGAATGCAAGCATATCCTCAGATGATTTGGTGCTACCTTAATGAAAGGGCTGTTGTCTTAATCTTTGGTCTCTCCCCGCATTTTCCCCAGCTGTCTTAAATAGTGACAGGTCATTATCAAGAAGGCATGTGAACCTCACTCAAGACTGGTCATTCAGAAGAATTTGCAAAGCCAGCCATACTAGTCTAGTTTGGAACTAACAGCAAAAAGAAATAGCTAGTCTTTTTTTAGGACTACAGTGGTACACAGGAGTTGTGAGCCTTCCTGAAGTTCTGGAGAAATGAAAGAGTTGTGTATCACCAACCTATCAATGCAAATATTGTTCAAAGCGCTAGAATTTCAGCAGCTTTGTTTGAATGTTTTTAAGCAATGTTTTGATTTTCCTGTCCCATAAAAACAGATGTTGCAAATCCCATATTACCTGTTTTGCTGGTTGGTCCCCCTCTCCTGTCTAATGGGTGGACACGGTGGTACAAGACAGACCAACCTAAGGCGCACAGATTGTCCTTAAGGTAGTCTTACTCTTGTTATACGGTTGTCCATCTACCAGAAGGAACTATGGGCACCAGACAAGAATCAAGACCCCAATAGAACTAAAGCATTTAAAGCAACATTGAGGCCCTGATTAAACTTGCACCCCTCAATCATACCATCAACACCCCAGCCCCATTGCCTGAGGGAAAAGCCAGGATCTTCACTGCTTTCTGATGGCCGACAAGAGTTGGAACCAGCCATACTTCTGGGATGAAGCTGTTCCATAAGGCAAGTGCCATGACAGAGAAGGCATAGGGAAAAATTCTGTTGCAGTCTTACTCATAAGTTGATTTCCAGATGTATCTGGTTACAGCTGTCATCACTGAATAAGATAGTTGAGCGTGTAGGCTGAAGATGACTAGTACTTTAGCCTATATCATGCAGAGAACAGGTAGTTATGTAAAGCTTAAGTAGAAGCTGCACTGCAATGAATGTTACAGAATGAATGGGAGGGTGCTAGCTATATGCAATGGAGAAATTTAATTTATTTTAAAGAATACTACTGTACATGGAAGACAGATACAGAATTCCCACATTCTTTAAGCATTTCAGTTACTAATCATCACATTTTCTGATAATCGTACATGATATTGAGTGGGGGAGGAAGAAGTCCTATTTAAAGCCCCAGAGCCAGTTTGGCCAAATGATTAAGGCATCAGGCTAGAAAGCTGGAGATGGTGAGTTCCAGTCCCAATTTAGGCACAAAAGCTGGCTGGGTGACCGTGGGCATGACCCTCAGCCCAACTCGCCTCACAGGGTGGTTATTGTAGGAGAAACGTGTGTTGGATATGTTTTTTCGCCTTATTTGTAAAATAGTAAAAGTAGGATATAAACATTTTTTTAAATGCGGTGCCCTAGGATACATCAAATTGTTGGAACTGATTCTGTCTAGCTGCTCCAGCCATCAAGAGAACTGAACATTTTAAGACCTCCACCTTATAGAATACAAGCCGTACCTTGTCATTTGATTCACGAGTTAAAACTTACTCGATGTCATTGCACTTTCGGTCCCAACTGGGGGTGCCCACCTTGGGTTTTATTTGGGACTACCTTTTGATACCTGTGCTCCGCTATGGGATTGGGAGGACCGGGGTGGCCTCCGAACTGCCTTTTCTCAGGCCAGCACCCGCGTGGCCCTCAAAATGGCTCGCGCTTACCTGAGAAGAGGCCGTTTGGAGGGCAGTGCAGGCCGCTTGGAGGTCCACATGGCTATTTCTCAGGGCAGCGTGGCCTGTTGGGAGGCCAGCGCCAGCCGTTTGAAGGGCCAGATGGATCTGAGGTGGGCAGCCAGGTAAGCCGTGTAAGGTGGCGCGGGTGGATGGGGATTGTAGGGGGGGTAGGACTGGGGGGTTAGAATTAAAAGGAGAAAAACAGCCTACCTGAATGCCATGTTTGTACTTGCTGCGACTGGTGATGTGAAGGGAGAAACCCAAAATGAAACAGGCTGCAAAAGCCCTCCAATCAGGAGAAAGGAAACAAATGTCGGATATTTTGTCCAATCTCAATCCTCTACCCATTCTGAATTTAAAGATGGCAATAAATCTTAAATAACTCACATAAAACTTAATATTTGAAAAAATCATTTCGTAGCGAGTGCCTAGATGGGAAGACAAAGGTATGTGTCAATGTTGATGTTTCTAGCTTTTACCGTTTGGGAGATCTTGTGATGACTCAGTCAGTGAATGAGTGAGTGAGTCGTTTCAAAGAGAAAATATATTCACATGTTTAAACGTGACAGGATGCAGGACTTTAGACTGAGCGTGTACAGCAGCACTATGAAGTACATGATGAGCTTTAGGTGTCCTTTTTAACAGGAAGGCAGCACGGTGAAGACAGTCGACCCACGGATATTCACCAGAATGGCAAAATAGAATCCTCCAGTGGAGGGTGACCATTTCGCCAAATACCGGGCCGTTGTGACAAAGACTAGAAGCGCTGCCTTCCAACCAGCAGATGTTGGCATTCTGATGGAATATACTCCCCCCCCCAAAAGGCACTCTACTACAGTAATGGGAGTTTTTCAAATCCCTTCCTTCCTTCCATCCATTCATCTCCCACTTCCATTCTAGTTGACTGTAACAGTAAGCAAATTGCAAAAATAAATCCACAGAGGAAAAAGCTACACATTGTCTCATGCTTGACCCTAGAGTGTTAAATTGTAATCAAAGGATACATAAATAAGCTTGATTCTTATGAAGCAAAGCTCCCTCTCCCGTTTTAATAGCATAGTTTCAGTTACAAAACCTCCAGCCTCCCTTCCCCGCAAAAGTCCACACAGAGGCAAAGAGGCAGAACAAAAGAACCGGAGGTGGTTTTATTTCAAGAACGAAGTCGTCTTAAAATTATGTACAATCAGTAGACAGGCTACTTGGGCCAGTTTCCAAACACGTTATTAGGCACCAGACCGCAGCTTCAACAGGGGGAGTCAAGCGACGGGGAGAGAAATTTGTGTCCAGAAGAGCAGCATGGGACTGAAGACATCAGAGACAGGATCAGCCCCAGTCCAGGATCTCATTCAGTTAAGAACAAAGCAAGCAAGGGAGAAATAGAAGGTGGTTTGGAAAGAGCTCAGACTCGTGGGAAATGAGCTTTCCCCAGGAGGGAAAGAACAAAGGAAGTGAGATAATCGCAAGCAGGTTCTTCTCTAGTCCATGCTGAGGCACAGCATCTAGATCCACCATCACCTTCCACACGTGCCTTCTAACAGACAGGAAGATGAGAGTTTCATTTTACTGGTTCTTCTTGTAAACCACTGCTGGCTATCCCTTGCCTTCCAAATGATTCCTTCTGCCTCCTCTTCAGGCATTTCCCACGTGAACCCCAACAACCGGCTGCTGACAAAAATGAAAACCGTTGCCACTGCGTTCTTCAGCCCAGCCCAAGAAAGACCCAAGCCTGTTGATAAGGCTAAATGAGCCGGTGTTGAAGGGCCAGGGACACCTAAGCACCATTTCCACCAGAGCACAGACACCTGTGAGATGAGGCAAGAGGGGCGTTCCTTCTTTCAAGACAGTTTGTTGGGTAAAGGAGGAGAAGGAAACCCACCC
Source organism: Pareas carinatus (assembly GCA_032468095.1). NCBI lineage: Eukaryota > Metazoa > Chordata > Lepidosauria > Squamata > Pareidae > Pareas > Pareas carinatus. The sequence goes on along the minus strand of JANHFO010002881.1, from coordinate 41,938 downwards.
TCACATACGTCCTGTAGCAGCTACCAACCGAAGAGAGAAAGAGGGAGAGAGACAGACATGCTGGTGTTTCTCCACTACTCTTGAGAGTCTAGCTCAATGCAATTAGATCTTACCATAGAAAACTAAAGCCCACTAAATTCACCCTGCAGAACAGTCTTGACAGGGAATGGGTAGGAGCCAGAGAGAGTCAAGGTATGCACAAATGCATAGTTCCCTGGAGGCAGGATGATGAGTCCTCGCCCTGCTCTTCCACCAATCACCCAAGACACCCCTTCTTTCTGCAGTAAGTGCCCTCTTAACTCCAAACATCCAAGGAGTATCGGCCCTTGGTCATCAGTTTCTTGACATAGTCCACAGCCTGCTGGTGGTCCATCTTGCCGTATTCTGCTACAATCTCATAAAAGGCGTTCTGCACATCCCGGGCCATGTTGCGTGCATCGCTGGAGGGAGGAAAAAATGAGAGAGTAAAGGGTAAGTCAGACAGTGAAGATAAGTGTCGAGGGCTCCCAAGTAGATGAAACTCAACAAGCAAGCTTGGAGAAATGGCATTTCGCCAATTTCAGAGGACTCGGGTGCTCTCGACATTGTGGGGGAAAACAGGATCCAAAGATGGGCAGGCGCAAGGTGAGGACTGCAGTATTTGACAGATCAAACTGGCAAAAGCAGACTAAACCCCCAATTGCATGCGGAATCCCATTTCAGTCCCACTTATTTCCAGGCAGAGCAAGGAAATGCTCCCGTCTGAATTCCTCCCGTCGCACACAAAAGATGTGCCATTTATCCTCTGACCGGAACATGAAAATGGAATTCCTTCAACTAAGCCAGCTTGATAGGACCTGTGGTCCCCCTGGATAGATGCTCCCAGGTCAGCAGCTGGGTTCTAATGGCCTAAGAAAGCTTCTTGAAATATATAATCAAAGGTCCTCTCGATGAAAGGCTGAAGTTTGTAGGAAGACGGATGGCCGTCATCTTGTTAGGAGACTGATTGACATTTGGTCAGTGTAATCGGGGAAGTCATTCCACTTCAATTCACACACTTTGCAAGCTACCTAACCCTTCCTGGTACCCTCAGATAACATTATTAATACCAGAATTTTCAGCTGGTGCTGCATTGCTGTTTTCTTTCCAACTCTTCTGCCCCTGGGGTAAAATCAGTAATTACTTGCTTTCAAGGCAATGCCTGACTGCTCATTGCTGCAAGAAAATCCGTGTGAAGAAGAGGAGCCTTGCCGTTCTTACCCGCACACGTAGATGTGACCATTTCCTTCACTGATCAACTTCCAGACATGCTCCTTGTTCTTTTTTAGCAAGTGCTGCACATAAATCTGCAAGAGATGAAATACGGTATCAACAGGGCCTTAAGAGCTGCGTGTATCCTTTGACTGTGTGAGAGACAGATGATAGATAGGAGGACTGCAAAAGTACCTTCGAAAAAATTAAAAATGTCTGCGTCAAAAAATCAGATGAACCAAACCAGGGGTCTCCAACCTTGATCCCTTTAAGGCTTGTGGACTTCAACTCCCATAATTCCCCCAGCCAGCTATGCATTCTGGGAATTCTGGGAGTTGAA
>JANHFO010002881.1:18270-40268 GCA_032468095.1 Pareas carinatus | reverse complement strand
GCCAGCTATGCATTCTGGGAATTCTGGGAGTTGAAGTCCACAAGCCTTAAAGGGACCAAGGTTGGAGATCCCTGAATGAGACCAATAGCAGGGAAGGAATTAGGAAATGGGAAATGTCTTTACCAACATTTTCTAAAATTATTAAAGACACAGACATATTTAGGTGTTTTTTTTCCCTCAACAGAAGATCCCAGCACAAAATATACAAACAGCCAATTTTTCAAGGAGAACCCGACCCAAAAGGACAGGTGAATGCAAATGCCCACTGATGGAACATAGAGGAGGCTTACCTTTTCTGGCTGGTCCCTCGAGAAAGCCACATTGAGCTGTGTCAGGGCTCCTTCTTTGACAAATTTGGCAAGTTCATCCTTATAGATGTAGTCCTCCTTCTCGTGCCGGCAGCCAAAATACAGCACGGTCTCCCCAACCTCCTTGCCTAGAACACAAGGGCATATTCCTCAGTCCAGAGCAGAACCTCCTATAACCTTGCAACAAACAGCAGTCTGAATGTGCTTCTTCAGATCTGATCTCTAGTTCAGACAATCTAACCGTTACTGACAAGCAAATCACAAGCACTGAGACCATCGAAGATAAAAAATATGAAAGCTATTTGCCAGTGATTGCTCTGATGGAGAAGAAAAGGACAATGGATGAGAGAAAGAGAAAGACAAGAGCTAGGAACCTCACATCTTCCGCAAAGTGAAACGTGAAGAGATTTGCTAGAGCATTATAGGTAGCCCTCGACGTATGATCGCAATTTCCACCAAATTTCCATTGCTAAGCAGGGCGGTTGTTAAGTGACTCATACCCAATTTTACAACCTTTTCCACCCTGACTTTTAAGTAAATCACTGCATTTGTTCAGTGAATCATGTGGTTGTTAAGCAAATCCAGCTTTGACCAGTGACTTTGCTTGACAGAAGCTAGCTGGGAAAGTCGCCAACAGCATTCATGGAAATACACACCGGTTGCCAAACATCCAAATTTTGATCACATACCATGTTTCCCCGAAAATATGGCATCCTTTGAAAATAAGACCTACCTACATTTTTGCCTCTCAGAGGAATATAAGGCATCCTCCGAAAATAAGACCTCCTCAGAAATATTATTTCCGGGGGATGCCTTATTTTCCGGGAAACACGGTAGATCGCCCACCTCCCACCCCCCGGGCGGCTCCTTACCTGATTGAGCGGGGTGCAGAGAAATGGGGTGGGTTGAGATCTGAAGCGCTCTGAATTTGCGTGCTTGCAGACAGCTGGGAGACAGCTGAGAAGCGTTTTGGAAGCGCTTCCGGGAGCCTGCAAGCGCGTGAATTCGAAGCGCTGCAGTTTTCAGCCCACCCCATTTCTCTGCACCCTGCTCAAGCAGGTAAGGAGCCACCCGGGGGAGGTGTTATTTGGGAGCGGGGGATCTACCGTGTTTCCCTCAAAGTGAGGCACCCCCCGAAAATAAGACCTAGTGCTCCTTTGGGAGCAAAAATTAATATAAGACAGTGTCTTATTTTCGGGGAAACACACTAGCAACAGCACTTAAGACTTATATACCCCTCTATGATGATTAACAGCACTTTGAGCCATTCCTAATGTCGGCACATTGCTCCCAAGAATCTGGGTCCTCATTTTACCATCCTGAGAAGAATGGAAGAATGGAGCCCCATCAGGATTGAACTCTAGACTGTGGGCAGAGTAAGCCTGCAATACTGCGTTCTAACCACTGCGCCACCAGGCCTCCTCCCATGAACCTGTGATCGCTGTAATAGTTGTAAGTGCCAGGGCTTGTTGTAAGATTTTTTTTCAGTGCTGTTGTATCTCCGAAGAGTTGCGAAACAAATGGTTGTAAGTCAAGGACTACCTATATTTAGATGGGAAAGTTTGCGTATTCAAAGGTAGGTATAATTAGGCCAGGGCAATGCAGAAGACTTTCACTCCCGTTCGGCTATGAGTGAGATTATTTGGGGTTGCATCATCGGCACAGTTGGATTCTCTCTTTTGAAAAGTTATTTTTCTCCCTCACCAAGTGATTTGACATAAGGCATGGGCTGGCTCTGATTGAGTGAGTCTATTTAAAAGGAGAGTCCAATGAGATGCCCTCGGCCACCCTATCAGAAGTTGACAAGGGAGCTGCAGCTCTATTATGACTGTATGGTGACACATTGGCAACTGCAATAGATTATACCACAATCTAAGTTTTTGTTTACAAAAGAGATCAACGTAACCAGGTGGTGTTGTTGTTGGTGATGATTTATAGCAATTACACAAGTTTGACCTAAATGAGGATCCTGGTTCTCACCACAACCAGCCGTCAGACAACTGTTTTAGGGAGGTCTTAAAGCAGAACACAAAAGGCACTGTGCACACCCATCTAGGGCCAGAGTAATGAAGCGGTCAAGGCATTTGATGTTTGATCTTGTTTTATAAAACCGGAAAATATTTTGAGGTTTTTGGAAATGGATTTAAAAAACTGGATAGATGGTTGAAGAGATGGAAGGAGGAGGCGTGAAACAGTTTTAACACATTTGATAAAGACTGATAAAAGAAGTTTGAAATGTAACCAGTTGGTTGATGTTGATTGACATATCTCAAGCACACTGGGGTTTTTTGTTTTTTGTATAAAAATGAATAAAATTCTTACCAAAAAAGAAAAAAAAGATGTTTGATGCAGAGCAGGAAGACTCTACTTCGAGGCCCCACTCAACCACACGGCTCACCAGGCATGGCTCTCGACCGATCACTCTTATCAGCCCAACCTGCTTCACAGGGTGGTTGTTTGGATGATGGTGAGACAACTCATGTAAGTTGTCTTGAGCTCTCAAGAGAAAAGGCAGCAAAGGAATGACTAAATGACTACAAAAAAAAACAGCCTACTGCGCCTGCCAGCGGATGCTCTCTTTCGCCACCACAGCAAACAATCTGTGGATTTCCCTGGCTTGCTTTGGGCCCCAGGTTAAATTGTTGCTCAGGACTCACCTTGCTGTTTGAGCCAACCCCGCTCCTGAATGAAACCAATGAAGGGAGCGATCCCGGTGCCTGGCCCAATCATGATGACGGGAGTGTTCGATTTGAAGGGCAGCCGGAACTGGGATTTCCGGACATACAAGGGCACTGTGGATTTGTGCCCATTCTCATTGGGTTGCTTGTTCTTCAGCCAGTTAGTAGCCACTCCTTTGTTTACTCGTTTCGTTTTGGTAGTATACTCCACGACAACGGCACAGATATGGATGGAGTCTGGGTGTACCTGGAGAGGGGGCGGAATGCAAGGAAGAGCCGTCAGGGGATTCTGGAGACAACAGCAAAAGTCCCAGACTGCATTGGCATCGCTCGCTTCGCTTGGTGACAAAATTAATCTTTGTCCAGGGTTCAGACTGAATCATAAAGAAACCAAATGAACTGAGGGCACGGAACATGCTGAAAGAAATAACAGAACATAGTAACCGAGTCGGAAGGGACCATGGAGATCTTCTAGTCCAACCCCCTGCTCAAGCAGAAAACCTGATACCATTTCAGACAAATGGCCGTCCAATTTCTTCTTTAAAATATTCGGACAAGGAACGAGACTTGGGTTTCCTTGGAGTGTAAGGAAGCAGAGAAGCCCAAAACTGAGGAATGGATTTCAACTTCAACACTGGAAGATATTGAGTTTCAAATACAAGTTTCTAGTGTAAAAATATGCTTAGTATTTAGGCAATGTCTCAGTGGATCCTCAGACATCAGGGGGGGAAATGAGCAAAGGAGATGAGCAGCCTTGTAGGCCATCCAATCCAAACCCTTGTTGGATGCATGAAATCTGGAATCACGGCACATCCAGGGATTTCTCCTGTCTTGGCTTGAAGGGCTAAGGATAGTCCCCAAGTTCTCACACTGCTTACTTGATTATGACCCATAAAGTTGGTATCAATTCTTGGCAGCCACGTAGTTAGATAAAATTTTATCTGTGTGGCTGTCAAGAATTGATATCAACTTGATGACTCATAATCACGCAATCAATCTGAGAACTTTAGGACTATGTACTATGATGACATGTTCCTACTTGGTTCCAGTTTTCGGATTGTTTTTATTGGAAACTGAATATTAAAGAAACCTTCTAATATTCAGCTGACCTTCCTTTATACGAAGATCCTGAAAACTACATTTTTCTTTCAAAACAACAGGCAACAAAGATTTGCCTTCTTACATATGGCAACTCTTTGGGTTTTGAAGAGCATCTTCGTGATCTTTTCTTCTCTCTGCATCTGGTCTCCATGTCTATGATCATGTGTTGCCTTTATCTGAACCCATTTTAGTTTGCCTCAATCTTTTTCTTGCGCTCAGAAGTTGATACAACTAGAACACCATCATTACTTCCTTTAGTGGAATTAACATAGGCTAAAATAAGAAGAATCTTCTTTACATTAGAGATTTGCTGGGAAAGATCCCAAGGGAGCAGGGCCATCAGCATTTTCCGTGCCTTATTCTGTCTGTTTTTTCAAATTGGTAAAATTGTTAATTTCACCCCCTTCTTTTACAAATTTTATTTCTAATGAAGCATCTGTAAGAGTTGTGACCCAACCCCTGACATCTTTAAATTTCTCATCAATGACTGTTCAGACTGTGAGATTGCAGCAGGGAGTTTCATTGCTGCTGAAGTGAGGGGGGAAGGCTCACACAAAATATCAACCATCATAAACCATCATTGCAGCTAGTGTAGGAAAAGCGAAAGGTCATTTTTGACTAAGGCAAAAATATAAGGACTGGGCCCGGGTGGGTAGAAGAACTAAAATACACATATTGGAGTAAAAAAATTCAGGGAAAAAAACACACTGAGCTGTCAGCCAGGAGAACTCTTGGCATGCCTTGTTCATGGTGCTCACCTTAGATGTAGAGGCGATGGAGTAATAGCGAGCTTGAAGACGGGGAAGCAGTTCACAAAGGTGATCAATGGGAGGCCGCAGAGAAGGTGTGTCCTGCAGGATAGCCAGGATATTCCTCCGGGACTCGACAACCCAGCTGAGATACAAAGCCTGGATCAAGCAAACATTTGTGTTAGGGGAGAAAGCGATCCATGAGAATTTGTTTTTGTTTTTTAAAAAGGTCAGTTCTAGACAAATCGACCCTGGGCTTAAGGTCTTTCCTTACTTAATAGACTCAAGAGGGGCTTCGGGCTGTGACTTCCATCCACTATAGTTTGCATGGCATAGCAGTTGCATCCGGTGTATCAGGAGGATGGAAAATAATGGAATAGCGCTCTAAGACTGCAAGGGCTGGCTTGGCAGAAGCCTATCCTACCGAATCTGATGCGTAAGCACTACCCTGCAGGGATTCCCAATCCTGCTTTTAAACTTTGAGTCGCCATTCAGAATGGAATTTTCCATGGGCTAAGACAGCAAACCTGACAATAACCCACATGCCGTCCATTCTCATTCCATTTCTGCCTTACCCAGAAGAACAGGCTGGGAAAATCTAAGTGAGATACGGACCAAGCATGTCTATCTTCCCATTTGGCATGTCACCACTGAAAACAGCTTCCATGCTATTTTGCTGGCCTGATTCAAAGAAGATTGGAAATCCCCTATGTCTACCAATCCCAACAAGTTCTCCTTCACAGGATCAATGGTAGGAGTTTTGCAGATCTGGACGGCAAAAATACAGATGACCACCAGATGGCAGCACACTGATAGTTGTTGGGGGGGTTTCTTTTACTTTATCTTTGCCACCACCTATTGGTGGCCTGGATTGCTGCAGCCCAAATTTGGTGACACTAACCACAGATGTCATTTTGGTAAGATTAAGGAGAGCAGTGAACGTGGATCAGTACCCACCTTGCCCTCAGCAGAGGAGGAAGCCATTTTGCGCATTTGTTCCTGCTCACTGGCATTTGTGGCATATTGTGCCAATTCATAGAGAACATTAGTGCGTGGTGGATTAGTGATATCCAAATAGTAGGTCAGAGCTGTGCGGTATGACGTTGGGCAAGGGAACGGGTGCTTCTTGTTGGATTCCTCTGCAGAGAAGAGGGTAGAGGAGGAGTTCAGAAATTCAAATATAAGCCTCCAAATCCTGCATAAAGAGCCCAAGCAACAATCCTGAATTTCATAAACAATTTTAACTGCCTGGCTGAGACCGAAAGGGTAAGATTAACCACAGCTTTTGTAGTCATAACTAATGACTAACAAACTGAGCTTCCACCACAGAGATGCAAAGACAAAACATCTGCTTCCTAACAGATACCCAAAGCCACATTCTAACCTTCTTCCCCAAGCTAGCATGGCCTCAGCTAAGAAGAATTAGAATTAGAATTAGAATTAGAATTAGAATTTATTTGCCAAGTGTGTCTGGACACACAAGGAATTTGCCTCCGGTGTACATGCTCTGTACTTACATACAGGCCATAATTGACAAACAGTGATTACAATCATAAGATACCCTCATAATCATAAAGTACATTCCTCATGTCATGTACGTATTAGTTGCAATCCACAAATCGCAATCCTAATAATAAAATACATTAATAAGGTAATAAGGTACACTCATCATGTCATTGAAGCACATACACATGGATGGCATTCAAACAGGGAAGATAATCTACCCAATTCTTAACTCTACTGTCAACCAGACAATTTTGCTGCGCCAATATTGTTCTACTGCTTTGGCAGTTATGGAGAGCCGAACCATGTGCCTCAAGTGCCCAATGCAGGCTGGACAGGTGTGGTTAAAAACAGGACAAGAGGTGGTTTCATTAAAGCATCCAATTTCCAAAGTATTTGTGTGAGGTAAGGTCACCACGTGATGGGAAAGAAAGCCCACGTGTGAAAGGGACCAGCACACTTGAAATCCGAGAAATAATTGCATAAGGGCACACAATGCAAGAGAACGAACCGTACCCTAAGCTGAAACATGAGACAAAGCAGCCCTCAATTCAGTGTTTAACCGCCTCCCTCGGCAGCCGCATTGTAACCAAGACACAATAGCAACGGCTCAGCTAAAAGCCGACCCCAGAATCTCTCAGAGATTCATCTGGAAGACTCATACGATACCCCCCCCCAAAATGCAAGTGAAGCATGTCTGCCCTCATCAGCCAATACAAATTCTCAACAAGCTTAGCAAGTTTGGCAGGTCTCCCCACTTCAAAGGTTGCAGTTCGTAAGTTCGTAAAGAGGGCCGAAGAAGACTGCCGAGTATCTTAATCGAGCAATCTGATTGGGCAATTGGATGTAAATGCTTCTGTAATCAGGTGTGGAAACTAGTTCTGCTAGAAGTGCATTCCTGCTTCAAGTAGTTGCTATGGCACGGACTGGAAATTATGCCGACACAAAACTTTTTGCTGCAACAACTGCCAAAGAATGAGAACTGTCTGTGAAAAGCAAAATATACTCTTAGCCATGTGCAACAACCAACTTCCACAACACTGTTAAAATATCTAGTAGAAATACATCATTATTACCCTTCTCATCTTTCCTATTATTACTTATCACCTATTCTCTTATTTGCATGACAAATAACTTGTTGCTTACATCTTAAAATATATAATAGCTGTGTCATTTAGTATCCTAGTTTGACTTGCAGATTGGTTATTAGTATTCTATGACTGTTCAAATATAGACTGTCCCAAACCTATAAAAAAAGAGAACAGTATGGCATGATGAATGTATTTTGTGACATTTTGTCACAAATGTTTTGACATGTGACATGGTGAAATGTTTTGTGACATGATGATTGTATTTTGTAACATGACACGATGAATTTACTTTATGATTATGAATGCACCTTATACATACATGACATGATGAATGTACTTTATGATTATGAAGGTATCTTATGATTGTAATCACAGTTTGTCAATTATAGTCTGTATGTAAGTATAAATTCCTTGTGTGACCAGACACACTTGGCAAATAAATTCTAATTCTAATCTTCAAGTGGCTGAGATTGCCACTACTGCCTTACAATGATTAGGAACAGCATGCTCCATCAGCCAGAGTTTGTACAGTTCATCAAAAGATCTGATAAAACAGAAGCACTTTACATCTTCAGTTTTCAAAACAAAAAAACCCACATAACTTATGCAAAGAGGGCAGCCATATCCTCACCATCTAAATTGTTTAAGGAGATCACTGTATCCAAATCAGCACCAAGTATTTCACCAAGTTGATTCACCAGTGAAGTATCATTGGCTGGATATACAGCAATGTGGTCTCCAGATTCGTACCTGGGAAAGAAATCAAGAGGTGAAGTTTGTAAATCATGATACGTATGGTTTAACTACGGTCTGCTGAATAAATCACTGTTGTCTGGATCTACGCAACATGAAAAGCCAAATCAAAAGCAGATTATGGTTTAAGGGACCATAGTTTAGTCTGAACCATGTCACTGAAGTCCACCTCTGAATTCACAATCCTTGTTAAGGGTCCTCACAAAGCCTGGGAATTCCTCATCAACACTATTAATCCAATACTCTTAAAGATAGGAGTATTCAAATTTCATCTCTATTACAATAAAATCAGACCTTTTAAAGCACAATGAGGCAAATCCTTTGACGTGGATTTAAGGCTGCATTGACACAATGTGTTTCCGCTAGTAACTGGATTTATCCATAAAGATAGTCCTCACTTAATAACCACAATTAAAGCCAGCAATACCTTTGCCAAGTGACATGGTTGTTAAGAAAGACATCACGTGACCTCAACATGTGATTTTACTGCCAGTTTCTCCATCAACTGTTGGAAGCTGGCTGCGAAGTGCACAAATGTTGATCAGGACTGCGGGACACTGTGCAAAGGTCACAAATGCCTCCTACCAGTTACAAAATGCTCAAATGGTGATCACTTGATCACAGTCATAAATGAAAGAACTGGTTGTTAAGTTACTTTGTCAGTGCTATTGCAACTTTGAACGGCCACTAAACAGGACAGTCATTGACCGAGGACTACCTGCATTCAGAGTTTGTGCAATACAACAAACTATTAATTAATCAATTGTGCTACTTAATGCAAGATGCCAATCCACACAGAGAGAAGTCATTTAGGTTATTCATAACCAAGTTCAGCATGTTATACAAACCCAGTCTCTAACTCTTTAACTGATCTTCATTTCCGGTGTCCTGCAGCTTTGCCAATTCCAGAATCTCCAAAATTCCCATTTACCTGATTTTGGACCCAGTGATGTCCAGTTCATGATGCATTAGGTGCCTCTCTCCACCTTGGTTGAGCTTCCGGTTCACAGAAACTGGGGCCAAATAGGGATTCTTGGCATCAAATGGCCTAGAAGGAACCCCGGGAGACATATCTGGTTTAAAGACTTGAATTGGTTTCGCGGCGCTACAATTGGACCTCCTGAACACATACTGAAGGAGGTCCTGACAACATAGGGCCTCAAAAGCAATTGTCTGCGATGGCATCCATGCTATGGAGCCCTCTGTCCCCAAGCCCCCCACCCCAAAGTATCCCAGGCACCCTCTCCAGTGGATTTCCATAAAGCAATTCAAGCAATACCTTTTGATAACATCTTTATTTCTCTATTTTGTAACTCACCAGGAACTGTTTGAGCAAATATAACAAAATTTGCTTCTCCACAGCTCTACACGGCACCAAACGTCCTTCAGAATTTAAAAAAATGAAACTAATAGTTGAAATATCACCAGATCCTGGTGTCTTCACGAGCACCCACTTGGTTTTGGCCAAATGGGAAAAAAATTGCTGAAGCTTCCTGCCCGCCCATTATATCTACTGCTCTGGTGGCACATCTGATGAGGAAGTCGCCAAATAAAGTGGGAGCAGCGGAGGGCCTCCTACAGTCTGGCCAGAGCCATCCATCTCCCAGGTGGCTCTTTTCCAGAGAGAATTCCCCTCATTTCTTTCTCAAAGGAAAACTTCAGAAAAACACAGAGAATTCTCACGGTCCTACTAATTTTCACCTGCCCTTGTTGCAGGAAGCAGTTCTCAAAGACTGGATGGCTCCCGTCCAGCAGTTGTGCCACAACCCAAGACTAGGTGCAGTTTCTTAATACTTCTTTGATGCACAATTGTTCACAAATGAACATTCCCATTCGCAACTGGATGAGGGCTTCTTGCTGCTAAGAACTCTCCTTAAGTTACGACGTCCCTTTTCTTTACCCATGAATTTTAAAGAGATCGCTTCCTGAATTTCATTGTTTTGACTATCTCTGTGTCCTGCTGATGTCATGTATCACTCTTTGTCCCTTTAGGAGTAACAAAAGAAAGTAATAACAACTAAGTAGAACGTGGAGGAGGAAAAGCAGCAGTAGAAGACCTAATAACAGTAATAAAGGAGGGTGGAGGATAAATAGTAATAATAGTTTTAAAAGGACGCAGAAAGAGGAGAAGAAGGAACTACAATAGAAGAAAAACTACTACTGCTACCACTATTACCACGACAACAAAGATATATTTTCAGGTATCCTTGCAAGGGAAATTCAAGTATTTTAAAAAGGTCAAGATTTTATTGATACAGTTTGGGAAATGCTTATAACCAATTCAGAGCCCCTATCTGTGGTGTGGAATGTAGTCTGGATTCCCAAAAGGGATGGGCTGCATTCCAGAAGGCAAAGAGGCAGCGAAGCTTAGATAGTTTGTCCAAGAGAGAGAGAATTAAGAAGGCTCCTTCCTAGCAATTCTCAGAGTATATCTCTAGTGATGCAAACGGTTGCATTATTTTGTCAACAGGTTTGTCTATAGGCGAGGTACGATAAAAGGAAACTGCTCAGAAGACATTCCACGTGTCTGTCCTGGTTTGTGAGGTCTGCCACTATCTTATGCTTAGAAGCTTTTGACTTTCATGCCTTGTTTGTCTCTCTGTCTCCCTTTTGGCAACTTACGGTTTCTGGTTCTCATAACTTTTGAGGCGTCCCATTTCACCCATGTAAACTTTGGATGGAGCAATGTCTTTGTGAACCATCAGCTCGTACTGCCGAATACTAGAGAAAAAGGAACAGAAATACAGTTTATGTAGAAAGTCAGCTTAGTCTAGTCCAGGGGTTGGCTCTTTTATGACTTGTGGCGTCCATGCTGGCTCAGGAATTCTGGAAGTTGAAGTCCACAAGTCAAAAAAGAGCCATGGCTGCCTATCCCAGGTCTAGTGGTGAAGGCACAAAGCGAGAAAGTATGAGACTATGAGTTCAAGTCCCACCTTAGTCACAAAAGCCAGCTGGGAGAATTTTGGCCAGTAACACTCTCTCAGTCCAACCGACCTCACAGGGTTGTTGTCGTGAGGAAAACAGGAGGAGAAAAGTGTACTGGATATATTCGCTACCTTGAGCTATTTGTAAAAATAATAAAGGCAGGATACAAATAAATGAATATCAGCTGGGCTTTCAATTTCAAAGGCCACTTTGGGGGCCAAAGTAGGAATGCAGCTCACACCAAGTTACATGGTGAGCTTGGAGACATACATTAATGGACTCCCCCATGATCACAGCAGACCCACAAGACCAAGAGTTTCTCTTTCCTTTCTCTATGTCAGGGGTTTGCAACCTTTTTTGGTTGGCGGCCCGGTACAGGGGGAGGGGCGTGTGTGTGCATGCGTGCCAATTGTGCACATCGGCATGCACTAATTGTGTGCATGTGTGCGCAAGCGGGCCTCTGCAATGGGGCTGTGCATGTGGCAGCCTGGCAGGAACCGGGTCACTGGATTGGGGCTGTGCGCATGTGCGCTCGTGCGCACACAACACCCCTCCACTCATGCAGCCCAGTTGCCACTAGGCCCTGGTCGGTAGTAGGCCTTGGCCCACAGGTTGGGGACCTCTGCTCTATGTGCCCTAAGTCTGGGATGCTACATGCGCCAGGGCCCCTACCTTCTGGCTATATTGTCTTACTCTTGTATATACTTCAAATTAGATATTTTAATGATTTTTTTACTGTTTTAATGCTTTTTACTGTTTTTTAAAACTTTAATTGTAGCATATGTCAGCAAGAAGTTTTACAAGCTGGCAAAGAAAGAAAGGGAATCTCAGGTGGCCATTTCTAGCTTATTAGCTTTCATTAGGAAGGCACCCCCTTGATGGGATTTGAACCTGGGCTGGATTCCATGGTTCTTCCTCTCTTTGTTGAATTTCACCAGGGGATCTATCAGGCTTTTTTTTAATAAGGTACCTGTCTTGTTTTTTGTTTTGTTTTTTTCTGAGTACAGAAGGGAGTAAACTCCTCCCTTTGCCTTTCAGCCCCAGACTAGGGACTTTGCAGGGCTGTTGCTAAGCAACACACTTTTTTCATTGCAGCAAGAACTTTACTCCCTTCTGTACTCAAAAAAAACCCCCAGGTGCCTCATAAAAATAGCCTGCAATATATGCTTTGAATTGTGAGCCACCCAGAATCGTTTGCTGAGATGAGAGGATAGAGAAATCAAATAAATAAATAGATATTTTTCCAAGAGTAGTTGGTGGTCGGAGGTTACATGATGGGAGTAGACAGGGCTATCATCTCCCTCCACCCCTTGCTGTCACCATGCAAAATTGTTCAGAGCAAAGTCTTCAAGAGTTATTTAAAGATCACTTTGGAAATGAAGCTGAGACCACCTGTGTGCCTTAACCTACTCTTTGCAGAAGGCGTACCAGACCTTTTTCTCTATCTAGGTGCTGTTCCACACTGACCTGGAATCATCTCCTGTGGCTTCCACACCAAAATGTTCACACACTGCTGGCCAGAACTGTTCACGCCAAGTGATGAAATCTTCTTCCAGGCTGTTGGAAACAGTGAAGGAAGAAATGAGGAAAACCAAAAACATCATGTCCAACATCTAGTACACAGATTTAAAGATTCCCTCAGCCTCGGCCACTTTTAAGATGGGTGGATTTCAACTCCCCATTGGCTGTGGAATTCTGGGAGTTGAATTCCATATATTCTACAGTTGCTCAGGCTGAGAAACCCTAAACCAGATCCTTCACCTTCTGACTTGACATCCTGGTCAAGCAATAAGGAAGAGCTGATCAATATGTAGCCCTCCAATCAGTTGCAGAAATGGCAACATCGGTTCTACTGTCATTTATATGCAAGGTCAGCGCCTAATCTGAAAAACAGTCCTGTGGCTTGAAAAGCTGCAGTCAGGAGGAAGTTCAACTGGTACTACTCTTGCGCAAAGGCACTGCTTTCCTTGCTGCGCTGCACCTGCCATTTTACACAACAAATCAGCTTTACGGAAGGGTTTGGAAGAGGTACTGCTCTTTCAGCTTGTAAGCAGTACCTGACCTTTTGAATGGCAAAAGTAAAAACTGCATTCCAAAAAAAGCAAGCAGGGCTAAACTCTATTTGATTTCATTTTGATGCAATTACAAATACATTGTATGAAGTGAATTAAGGGCCTGGTTACTTCAGGGTTTGTCTATCTCCCATAGTATTCATTCAGCTGATTCGAACTGGGAGGATTAGGGGAGGGGCAGGTTAAGGGTTCCTTCAGCTAAGCAATGCCATTTATTGAGACCCCAGAAGTATGCCCCTTCTGTAGTAATGCCTGCCTTCTGTAATGAGGTTCTCCTAAGATCTGAACAGCCCCTACCCTACTTTTGATACAAAGGGACCTAAAAGGCTGGCTCTTTACTTGGGACTTTTGTGAGACTGACTGAAGTCTCCTTGTTATCTAGGTTGTTTGCTTTTTTTTCACCCGGTTTGTTATTCTACCAGCTCTAAACCTTTGGGTTTCTTGTTGCTTTTCTTGCTGTGCTTTTTCATGTTTAAAATCTGTAAATCAGCCAGAGCTGCAGGGAGTCCGGTAGCATACAGATATAGTAAGAATAATAATAGAAATAATCATGTTGATATCATAAACATAACCATGTTTTCCTCTTTGCCAAATTAAAAATCATAATTGCTCAGGAGGGCTCTTAGAGTTACTTATATAATAAAATATACAATAATGTATATGTAATTTAATGTTTGACAGGTATAATAAAATACTACAGTTGGTCACGTAATCAACCCACCGTTTAGAGTGGATTTAGCCTTTTTATCCATCTATCGAGTTCTTTCCATGGACCTAAGATAGGCAACTACGTAATAGTAATAGTAATAGTTAATAGCATAAATGCAACCAATTTTTCCCCTTTTTGCTATATTAAAAATTATAATTGAATGGTAACTTCAGAAGGGCTCAGCAGGGCCACATCCAAGCTCTCTTAGGGCTCCACGTGACTCAGAAGGCTAACATGGTTCACCCCTGTTGCAGAGAAGGTGGGCATCCGACTCCTCTTAGGACTGGCCCTGCCTGAGGACCAGCCTGCTGACCTCTATCCTGGCCAACCAACCAATCAGAGCAGAGATTCCGGCAGCCACTCACTTTCCATCATCATCTCCCAGGCCAAGTTCAAATATCCGTTGAGCTCCCAATTCCTCCAGCTTCTTGTCTACAAATTTCCCCATGGCGTTGAAATGCTCGTACGTTTTGTTCCCAAGGCCAAACACCTGGAAAGCAGCAGAAGATCGGTTCAGCTTCGAGGCAATCAGAAGAGTCCAAGGAATATCTCCTTGGAAATCAGGTAATTTTGAATTTCACAAAGCTTCCCTCTTGTTTAGATGAGGAGGGTTCTGTCCTAAGCGTCTGTCAAAAATGCCAGTCCCGAGGGTTATTTTTCCTCTCTCTCGTGCATGGGACATAGCATACACTTATGTGGATCCACACAAGTTTATGATACCCATCTTTGAGGTGACATGAGATTTATTTATTGATCAAATTTGCATGGCCAACCATCTCATAAGAAATCACTCAGAGCGGCATAAAACAACTCTTTTCAGTATTCAGCACAGCTTCTCTGGAATCTTCCTCACATACTGCTAGTTCTCAACTTGCAACCGCAAAGGAGCACAACATTTCTCCTGCTAAGCAAAAGAGTTGGTTGCGTGAGTTTTGCTCCATTTTTGCCATCTTTCTTGGCACGGTTGCAAAGTGAATCGCTGCAGTGGGTTACGTTTGCAACGTGGTTGTGAAGTGAATCTGGCTCCCTCCTCAACTTTGCTCGTCAGGAGGTCACAAAGGGAGATCACGCGACCCCGGGACATCCCAACCCTCATAAACACATGCCAGTTGCCAAGTGTCCAAATTCTGATCACCTGGCCATGGGGATACTGATCGTGTGAAAAACCTAGATCACCTTTTTCAGTGCCGCTGTCAGCTTTGAAACAGTCACCCAAAGAACTGATGCAAGTTAAAGACTACATGTGGTACATCATTAAATTATCAGAACTTATTAATTAAATTTATATGCTGCCCATCTCACCCTAAGAAGCAACACTGCAGAATTCAGTTCAGGTTTTATTTGCTTAGAGACCTTTTTTAAAAAGATAATGCAAACATAACAGAGGATAGGCCTGCCTGGGTCATATGGGTGAGGTAAATGTCTTAGGATACCCTCAGTATTATTTGTTCTTATTTATTTAGAGGCTCACATCACATTCCAAACAAATGCGAGTTGCAATTTTCATTGTTCCTTTTAGCTTTAACTCCTTCAGTCACCGATTTTCTTTCTCACATTCCAATAAAGATCCCATTTCAAAGTTTTAGCTATTAAGCTGGGTTTTCATTTGGCACAAACCCAGCCAATTGCGGTTTATGTTGTAAACTGTGTTCAAAGAAACACTAGCTGGCTGTGATGTTACAATAGCAGCAATTTCAGATTTTCTTTCTATGGCTGGACGGGACTGCAGCTCCGTATGCATCGCATCAAGTTCTCCACTGCCTTGTCAAACACGATCGATGTGCAGAGAACAGTACAGGCGAAATCAGGTGAAGAAATCAATTCTCAGAGATCATAATTGGAACAGAAGAGGTGATGAATTTCCATTTGTTTTGAACATGAGCAGAAGAAGATTGTAAATAAACATCTCACTACTGCTTCCTTCCTCCTCTTTGCAGTTTATGGTTATTTTGATATAAGGAGGAGCACCCTGCATCCTCAGCTGGGCCTTCTGGCTAATTCAGAAGTGAGAAATCTGACTCTTCCCAACTCCAGGTTTGTAACTCCTAAAGCGCCCCTAGACAGCCCCTGAAATCCAGTGCTCCATGTTTTTGAATGGCAGAGAGAGAGAGGGAATTGAAAGGGACTGAACAGGTACATTACCCCTATTCCTTGTTTAGCCTCTTGCCTTTTCTGTGCTATTACACTGACACTGCTCTTACTCTTTCAACTTTCAGAGGCTGGAAAAAAAATTAAAAGAGAGCCCGTGATCTTAAAACTATGAATGGCCTTCCTGGTACAGGTGATCCTTGACTTATAACCATAATGGAACTATTTCAGTTTAAGTGGCAATCATTAAGTGAACGGCACAGCTGTTGAGACTTCGCTCTAGGGTCGGTTTTCCACTAAACTGTCATAAAACTCGGTAACGTGACTTGAGGGGCACTGCAGCATAAATGCTGAATCCACGTCATAAATAGCCCTCAGGTAGTTCCATTGGCACTTCCAATGGTTGCTAAGCAACCAGTCATAAGTCAAGGATATAAAGGCCAAAAATCAAAAAGCCTAAAATAAAAGGCCAAAAATCAGAGAATGTAGTATCCTAGTCTACTTCGGTTATGGTGCTTTCTATTCTAATATCAGAATGCACTGACACACCTCAAAAAAATAATCATAAAGGAATTCACTGCCTCCCAAAAAGCACACATCTCTGACGTAATTGCTGTCACCAGTGTACACAGCTCTCCTCCAGAATGTTTCTGATGTAACAAGGAGGGGGAGGAGGAAAAGTGGAGACCATGTACAATTATATTAAGGGTGTGTACTTAAACCTGGCTACTATAGGCTGGAGATGGTTGACTCAAAGACTTCAGCAAGAACAGGGCGAAGGATCCAAAAGGAATGGGCTTCATCCAGCATTACAGACAACCAGGGTGAAAGGACAGAATCACTGAAGAGAGATTAGATGATTTTCCAAATCAAAATGGCGGATCAAAATGGCAAATCAAAATCCATGGGGAATCGAGAGAGTGTGCATTAAGCCTGAGGAGGAGAACAAGAATAAAACTTCATTTTGCATCCACAGCAGAAAAGTCTATCATATAGAGATTTAAGGTATCATGCTGGTAAAGTAGCACAAGATGAATTTTGGAAGGGAAGCAATGAAAGAAGTGGTCAAAGCAAAAAAAAAAAGTTTGATCTAACTCAGAGGAAATAACATTATTTTCAAGTCTCTTCTCTTATTAGAATGGGGAAGGGAAGAGAAGAGGACTATAGTCACCGAAACAGAACTGTGATTCAGGACATGCACATCTGGATATTATCTCGCTTAGGGTATAAACTGCAGAAGCCAGAAATACACTACAGTTATTTGTTATGTTTATTGATGACCATTAGATGGAAGCACTAGAAAGAACAAGCAATTTGGCAGAGCTGGATTTTCAAGGCTGGAGGTGGAACAAGAGCTTCTCAAATGGCAGGCACAGAAGGACAGGATTTGAAAAACACTATTTACGGCTGGAGGGAAGAGAGAAAATTGCCTTTTTCAGGGAAGAAGCCATAGGAAAATAAAGCCGGAGTAGCTAGAAAGGTAAAATAATGAGGGAGAGGTTTAAGATCCCTTTGTTAGCTTTTCGGTTGCCAAGGAAAAATGGTGAACTTTCAATCTCTCCCTCACTGCCTCTCTTCTGGCGTGTAGCAGCAACTCTAATGCACAGAGACAGTTTAAAAAAATCAAAGAGCTAATGATGCGCTTGAATACACTGAAAAGAGAGGAACAAGAGATAGTCAGATCCCTGGAGCTCAATCATCCTCAGAGTGCTCCAAAATCCAAAAGCAATTCTCAGAGGAATTATATTCGTGGCTTGATTTGCTTCCTCAACTCTCAGGCATGGATACAAGAGGACACAGAAGCCAACATGGCCCATGGCAAGAACTGTGCTCATCAGCTCCAAGTCCAGAATGCAACATGCATGACTTTCTTCACTCCTTGTCTGAATTCAGACGGAGGGATGCCGATTAAGGGATGCAGCTATGCTGAGAGCCTGAAGAATATTGTTCCTTTCACCTGACTAGTTGTGGACATGTTTAACTGCAACATAGCTGGGGGAAACAAAAGCAAAAACGGAGAGCTACCCTTTCATTAGACAGTTCTCAAAACAAGTTCCATGGAACACTTAAGAAAACAGGCAGCAGGGCAGACTTTACAGTCCCAAAGTTCCTTCTGAGATAAGATAAAAAGGCACAGTGTGTATGCCCAAGCATCTTAGGCTAGAGAGGATAGGCAGAGGTCATTGAAGAAAGCTAGGGATCTAACTGACTGAGTTCCGGGGAGAAGGGAGTGTGGGTGTGATCAACACTCTCCCGATATCTAATGACTCTCAGTAAACAAAATTGCTGTGAAAATGAGAGTAAAGGGGGAATTGGAAATTTTCAGCATTCAACAGCACAGAAAGAGAAGGGGAAAGAAGGAAGATCTTCCTTGGTGGCCTTCAAACAAGGACGGAACAAACAAAGACATCAGAAATGCTATAATGGATTCACGCTCACCAGGACGCTGGACTAGGCAAGGTCTAAAATACCTCCCAATTCTACAATTTAATAAGCATGCACGCACGCACTTGGGCAAGTGATAACCTTTCTCCTTTACCCTTTGGACTCCCCTCTCTATTAGGACTCTGATTCCTCTCAGATTAAAATCTGCAAAATGAGCATTCATGTCAGGAATTGGGGATAATCATCACACTTGATCATAATAATTTTCTGAAACTACCTCCGAGCTTTCATGAAGTGCACATGGGTTGCACCTGGACGGTTTTTGTATATTCAGAATTCATAGCAGCGTTGCGATGAAATGTCTCAGTTTCTGGGCGGCAGCCTTTAGTTTCTCAGGCATCACCCCTCCCCGCCCCCACAAGAGTAGCACTGAAGAGATCATCCAAGCTCACCGCATATTTTATACCAGACAGTTTGGTATCTGTGTCTTGCAACCAGTCGTAGAAATCCTGCGCATTATCGGTTGGATCCCCTTCTCCATAGGTGGCCATGCAGAAGATTGCCAGAGACTTATCAATTTCCGACAAGTGACTCAGGTCCGACTATATGGGAGAGGATACAGAAAATAAGAAACTCGGGAACTGCAGTTTTTCTTTCTATTCAGGAGAATTCTATGCCCACCATGCTAACACAGTAACAAAAAACCTGGAGCTACTATGAGATGCACGTAAGTTTTCAGGTTCTGAGCAAGACTTAATAATAGCTTCACTGTTCCCTTTTCTTCTCACAAGAATCATCTAAATGTCACACAATTTCAGTCGTTCTTTTGTTTTGGTTGTCATTATTACAGTCTTAATTCTGACACGCTGTCAGAGCCTTTTGAGAGATGACATCTAGCATACAATGCACGCTTTACTAAAAGAACAAGTGATAATTACACTAAATTATAACCGAGTGCGGCTTTCCCCAACCTGAAGCTATTCAAATGTGCTGGTTGCAATTTTCCCTGCAGGCTGAGGATAACAGTAGAACTCGTGGAGGCAGGAAGTTATATATCCAATCCCTGCTGCCTGGAGAAGAAGGAAAGTTAAAACCTTCATATGGTTCTTTAGATCAGAGGTCTCCAACCTTGGTCCCTTGAAGGCTTGTGGACTTCAACTCCCAGAATGCCTCAGCCAAGTCTTCAAGGGAACAAGTTTGGAGACCTCTGCTTTAGATCCTGGCAAACCCAGTTCAGCTACACTGCTGCTTCCATTCTGCTGGAGAAAATTGGAGAGGCATTCAAAAGAAAAAGCTGGTAGACTCTAACTAGCAGTGGTTAAAAGGCAATATTTCAGGCTAACTCTGCCAACTGCCAGCAGTTCAATCCTGATCTGCTCAAGGTTGACTCAGCCTTCCATCGTTCCAAGGTTGGTAAAATGAGGATCCAGATTGTTGGGGGGGCAATAGGCTGACTCTGTCAACTGCTTAGAGAGGGCTGTAAAGCACTATGAAGCAGTATGTAAGTCTAAGTGCTATTAGTATTATTTCTCTTATGCAATCCTCCCCAATTTGGTTGCTGCGCTAATGTGGAGGAAACTAAAATTTATATAGAATTCCTATTTTATCAAGTCACACTGGCTGAAGAATTCAGCAAGCTGAAGTCCTGTCAGATAGGGATAGCACCAGGTTGGGAAACACTGAATTATTACTTATGCATGTTAAAGAGTTTTTCCTCCTGATGAACATCAGGAGCGCTTTCTTGACTGCAATCCTCTGATATTTAGTAAATTCAAATCTCAGCCAAATTTTATAGGACAGTGTAACCTCAAATTCAGGGGACGCCAGTGAGGACTCAAAAGAGTGGACAGACTGCTGAGAACATACCAAGTCATATTCTTCTGGATCGGCAGACATGCCCCGCATCCCATAACGCTGAGCATCTTTTGCAAGGCGGTTGGCAAGTTCTTCAGCCGTCCCTGTTTGAGATCCATAAAATACCACGATGCTTTTTCCCTGGGAAGGAAAAAAAATGGGAGAAAGAAAAGTTAGCAATGACTTTGGCGCTGCAAGGTTACTTATTCCAGATCATAATTTCTACCCCTATCACCAACCAGATATGAAATCAAAAGAAATTAACTTAATCTTCCAATGTCTATCAGAAACACATTTATTTTTCTTCAGCCAAGCCAACAATTAGGCATCTCTGGAAGGCATGTTATCACCTGCTGCATGACCTCACTTGCATGTGTAATTTACATCAATGTGCAATAACATCAGAATGCAAGGGACATCACTTGTCCCCTTCTTGGGACAAAGCTAAATGTTTATTTGAGATGGGTAGGTTTTTATTTTCCCCTTTAACATATGTAAGAGGAATTGTACCCCATTTGTTGTTACAAAGTTCCCTGAAGAAATGTTTCCATTTCTAAATGTTCAAGCAGACTTCTCTGGCACTGCACATCAGGGAACATGCTCATTTGTTGTTCAGAGCAGTTGTATAGGTGTTCCATTTATACTTCTTCAAATGTAACGTTCTGGCTAGGGGGACAGTCAAACAGCAAAGCACAGAACAACAAATCAGCACGCAGGATCCACACCTCCACACAATACACAGTTGGGATTTGAGAAGTGGGCATATTGGTCCATCTACAGTCATCTGCAACCTACCCATAGCCATCAACCCCTTTGCAGCATAATTATGCAGCGACATCTACATTCAGTTGCAGGCAACTTTAAATCAACCTTAAGCATGCAATATTTTGCAGGGTTAATTAATAACAGAACACAGATAGAATAGACGGAACACGTCCAAGTGGCAGCTAACATTTGACATGTGGTTTTTCCACGAAAGTGCAAATTCATATTCAACAACTCTTGGCAACTCTTTGGGTAATGCTAAAATAGTTATGCTAACTATTTCCCTGTTCCTTTCTATTAAACCTTAAACAAGCTAAGGGAAATGTATACTATTGACTTATCCAACAGCTTATTAACTCCTCCTTGAGAAAGTAGGAAGTTCTGGCATCTAATGAACAAACTGATCTGGCCACCCCTAAAGAAATCCATTCTGCGTATGGAACATGAAAATAATTACAGATTATTTCACCAACAGTGGCTCGGATGAGCGGTGGCTGATCAACTCCAGGCCCATTCGCTAGATCCACTGAAATCCAAACTCAGAGCAGAAAACATCTCGCCTTTCTATTGGGTGACCAAAAATGGGATAGGGTACAGTATGCAAAATACCAGCATGGAAGTTCTCTTGAACCTTTTAGCACAGTGGTGGCGAACCACACGTGCCAGAGGTGGCACTCAGGGCCCGCTCTGTGGGCACGCACGCTGTCGCCCTAGCACAGTTTTACTAGAAAGCCAGAAGGACGTGGGGCTCCCCTCCCACTCTCCATGTGCACCTGAGGACATTTCTGACATCACCCGCCCCTCTGTCCAGCAGCCCAATGGAAGCGCTTCCTCCCTCCCGTGTCTGGGGTAGGGAGGGCGGCTCAAATGCGGCATGGAATCTGTGGCAAAGGTGAGAGAGGAGAGGAGCTAGGTTGGAGGGGAGCATAGCTCTCAGTGGGCCACATAAGCTGGGGGAGGCCGCCGGAAGGCCTGCAGCAAGCCCATGTAGTCCGTGGGAGGGGGCGGGGGGGTCAC
>JANHFO010002880.1:102494-114591 GCA_032468095.1 Pareas carinatus | reverse complement strand
TTGACTCGTGCACCAGACAGAATTCAGAAGTCACGCCATGCTTGTTAAGCGGGAGCAGGAGTGAAATGCTGGGGATGACCCTGCTTGTCCCGCCCATCAGAGGCAAGAGCTGGGTACTGCCCAGAAGGTGCAGGGGCGGGCCCAAGCTTCCCGGCTTGTAAGGACCATAAGGTGCAGCACGAAAGGTGTGCTGCTTTGCTGAACTAGCAGCGATGGCAGCAGTGCAGCAGGGCAAGGGCAGTACTCCAAAACCAGCTTTCGTACTGTGCCTTATGTGCAGGGAGGCTTGTGTCCCTGCTCCTTCTGGGCAGTGCCCCCTGCTGCCCCCTTGCCTCTTAGTGCTCCCCTGCCCCCCCCATTGCCGCCCTAAGCCATCCCACCGCCCTCCCCAGGGGGTGGTACCGCCCACTTTGGGAACCACTGATGTAGATTAAAGGATTATTCTTCTCCCAGTTTTAAGTTTTATAAAGGTTCTGCAACAGCTAGTTCTCTACTTATGGCCAGTTGCTTAGCAAGTGTTTGAAAATACAATGGCCCTACCGGGGAGGCTGCTTATAACCTGGATTAGAAATTCTGACAGTCAGCCTCCAAATGCTGGACACTCAGCAACTGGGACACCTTTACACCTTTCCCACGGTCACATGATCTCATTTTACAATGAAAACTGGAATTTACTTTTGGTTTTGGGAAAAACTGCACTCATAGCAAAGTATTGGTTCACTTATCAACTTTGGTGGATACCTAATAATAGCATTAACTTAATGACTCATGCAAAAGACATCATTTGACAGCCATCAGCACTTATGACTGTGGTAGGCAGGTTACATTACGGTCATAAGTTGAAGACTACCTATATCGCTTTAAAGAATTTACTTATTAAAGTTAATGGAACTCTTAAAAGTGGTGGCATATATTTTGGGCTTGAAAAATATTGGATTATTTCAAGAAATTAACAGAGAGGTGCTAAGCTCACATGATGGCCAAATAATTTTGAATCCTTTTCAAAATCTGCACAACTCTTGTAACTGTCACCATTACAAAGTACTTGGTTATTGCAAACTTTGGTTACTGGTTGAATTAAAGGTACAATTAAAAAAAACATTAGCCTTTCACTTCTTTTCAATTATGGGAAATTTATTAATCAGGGACAATCAGCAATCAGTTTCAAATCTGGTTGCAATAGAAAAAGCAATTAGTTTATACGAACTGAAGTATTTTGCCAGAAAACAACCCAGAAACAAGAAATATGTTTGTATTAGGAAACTCTCATTTTATTATGCTCATAACAAAATGTCCAGTGAAGATGTGCATAATCTGCAGAAACTGTGCTTTTTTATCAGAAGGAACTTTCTTGTGTCATGAAATTAAGGAAAGTATGAAGAATAAAAAAACAGGCATTTTTTCTGACAAGTTGGACAAGATCTAATATCACTTTATTAGTCAAGAACAGCTGCTCTGGCAAGCCAGAATTCTTTGTTTGCAACCATGTTTTTTGATTCTATCTTAAATAAAAGCATGAACTCAATTTAAAATTGCTTCCTACATTCTCCAGTTTTATAAATGAGCCAGTCATAGACACTCAAAGTGGGAAGCAACTTTTTTGTTCCTTTTATTCTTTAATGTAAAGCCTGACTATTCTTTACTTCCCCTTGTTACAATTTTGACAGCTTTCAGAATTTTTGTCCCTCCTGGGTATTTCCCAACTCATCAATTCTTGCTTTAGGAATTACACAATAGGGCCTATCACAAGGACCCAGAAACAATGCACGGAAGTTTCTGTCTAGACAGTGGGGTCTCTGAAGATGATGCAAAATGGAACTGGAGATTCCACTTTCTAAAGGTCTCATTCTTGTTCCATAAGTGTCAAAAAGGAAGCCACAAGTATGGTGCAAGTGGTTGTGTCACTGGAACAAACTCATACATCTTTGTAGATAGACTTTCAAAGAGATTCTCTCAGATATTGCACTTTCCTATAAAACTGAAATAATAACATCATTAAGTTCTTTCCTTTTCATAAATACTATGATCCATCTTGTATTCAGAAATGTCACTTTCTGATAATTACCTTTCTTTTTTACTTTACCTTATATCTGTAACAAAATATAAAACAAAAACTATTTGATTCTAAACAAAAGAACATTTTTTGTCTGCAGCTGATGTTAAACATTAAGTGACTAACACAAATGACGCAAATCTAAAGCAAAACGTGCTCCAGAGAAGCATTTTAGGGCACCTCTTCATCTCAAACCCAAAATTTCTCAATGAAAGGGTTTCCAATTTAGTTATAACAGAACGGGCATTTGCTTTCCCTCCAATTTTTCAAATTGATGGCCCATCATTGTCCAATATTCAAATATGGATCTGTAACTGATATAACACAATACCCTCAGAATGTAGTGGGCTGAATTTTCCAACTGTATCTGCAACATGGAATATGTGGTTGTTCAAACCAGTCTTATTGTTTCCAGCATATCTGCCAGAACATAAGTGCTATCCCATTCTTGCCCAGGTCTCTGAAGTGCCTTTTCCAAAATCTGAGCTTTCTCTTGAAGGTCTCTGGGAGATAATTTGGCTTTATCCTGCTTTTGGCAAAATATGATTTCATTTACTTCCCCTTCAATCTTCTGAGTATGAAGTAGAGGGAAAGTCTCTTTGAGGGCAGCCAAAACAGACCCTTGAAGCAAGGTATCTCGACACACCAGATTGAGAATAAAAATGCCTGCAGATAGAAAAAACAGAATATTTTGGCTTATTATTACAATCAGCGAGGCTACATAACAGAGCATTTCCTTCTGGTGGAATCCCTCTCTTGCCTTCCGGATTCCTTTTTTTTAATATACAAAAAACTAGTTCTTTTCTAATCACTAGATAGCATTGCAGAGTTTAACAGATACTAAATAAAACAACTACTATAGGATATAGTAGGATACAAGCAACAAAGTTATTGTCATACAAATAAGAAAATAGGTAATAGGAAAGATGAGAAGGATAATAGTGATACAGCCCTACTAAGTAATTTAACAGTGTTGTAGAAGCTAATTGTTAGCAGAGTGATGGCATGGGGGATAAAACTGCCCTTGTGTCTAGTTGTTTTGGCTTGCAATGCCCTATAGCGACATCTGGAGGGAAGTAGTTGAAACAGTTTATGTCCATGATGTGAGGGGTCTGTAGTTATTTTCTCAGCCTTCTTTCTGGTTCGTGTAGGTTTTTAATGGAGGGTAGGTTTGTAGTAATTATTTTTCCCGCAGTTCTAATTATCTGTTGAAGTCTGTGTCTTTCTTGTTTGGCTATAGTGTCAAACCAGAGAGTTATAGCGGTGCAAATTACGGACTCAGAGATTTCTCTGTAGAACTGTATCAGCAGCTCCTTGGGCAGCCTGAGTTTTCTGAGTGGATGCAGGAAGAACATTCTTTGTTGTGCTTTTTTGATGACATTTTGATGTTAGGTGACGATTTTAAATCTTGAGATATTATAGAACTATATTATAAATTATACCATATACTAAAAATTATAGAATCTATATATATAACCATGAAAATCTGATGAACTGACTCATCGCCAGATCTCAAAAACTATACAAGTTACAAACATGAAATTTGGTAGATATGTTCATCTTGGCATTTAGGCACTTAGTAAGAGAGGATTTTTGAAGTATTACTTTTTACATGAGTTATTTAATATTTAGCACCATTTCTAAACAGTTGGGTGCTCTGAGCAATGGTCAATTAGCATATGTGCAGAAAGATGCATGCACGATGTCAATTAGCATATGTGCAGAAAGATCAGAATGAGAGATCTCTCCGCCATGACCCGGCCATCCACGCATCTTTTCCACCCCTGGTGGAACCGGCTCTTCTGTATCCCCCCACACATATCACCTGAAAGGGCCACCTTCGCACCTCACTCCATGCACTGCTCCGGTGTGAACGAAAATGGCTAAAAAACCCACAAACCCATGTACCACTCCGCAGGGTGGTGATACGCCTCACCTTCGTCGCACCTGCACCGCTACACCGGGAACAAAAATGGCAAAAAACCTGACACCACGCATTGCTCCGCTGGGTGGTGATATGCCCCACCTTTGTCGCACCTGCACCACTCCGCCAGAAACGAAGGAACGAAAATGGCAAAAAAATCCACATGCACCACTCCACCGAGTGGTAGTTCGCCCCACCTTCGTCGCACCTCACCCCAGGCAATTCACCACTCTGCTGGGAACAAGGGAATTAAACGCTCTGCCGGGAACGAAGGAACAAAAATGGTTAAAAAAAACAAACAGGCACTGCTCCGCCGGAGGGTGCTCCATTCCATCTTCGGACCTCACTCACCCTCTGCCGGGAATGAAAATGGCTTTTCGGTTGCAGAAGGCGCCCGCCAGCTGGAGTAGTGCCCCATCTTCGCACCTCACTCACCCTCTGCCAAGAATGAAAATGGCCAAAAAAACCTCAAAACCCACGCATTACTCAAAAATGGCTAAAAAACCCCAACACCTATGCACCACTCCACTGGGTAGTGATCCGCCTTACCTTCGCAACCCTCTGCCATTTTTGGTTGCTGAAGGCGCCCCCAAGCCGGAATACTGACCCACCTTCGCACCTCAGTCACCCTTCGCCGAGAACGAAAATGGCTAAAAAACAACACCACCATGCTCCACAGGGAATGAAATTTGCTTTTTTACGCGCATTATTTAATATTTCTTGCCTACCAACACAACACTGTTCAAAATGTTCCTCCCAGCCGAGTCCACCTCCAACACCTTCCCCCCTCCTACTTTGCATCCTGACCTCCACATGTAACGGAAGTAGGGCGTGCCGACTCCTCTTTGTCTGGGGAACACATTCGGGCCAGCGCGGCTTATTTAATATTTATTGCCCTGTGGTCCTATTCATGGACCTACTGAGTAGAGTTTGTACTTTGGACACTACTGCCACTTCACTGCCACAAAAGGAGCTCCAGGGAGGTCCCAGCTAACATTCATCAAGACAAAAACTGTACAAGGTAGAAATATGAACACTCAGTACTTCTGTTACTTTTATGCCTAAATGGAACTTTCTCTCACATGATTTAGGGTAATTCTGTTGGACTCTGGGGGCTTGGTATCCTTTATCTAAAAGGTAGAGGTGTTTCACTGGTAAGACTTAATTTTATTAGGTCTTTTTCATATCCTACATATTAATGAGCAAATCATGGGAAATGTTCAGTATAATGTACAGTAATATCCCATAAGAGTTCAGAAACAGTCAACATGTGCAGACTTGGAATATACAGTAGAAATGAATCCTGTATACACAGTTTTCTAATCATTTAGCATTAAATAATTTTGAGGCATTGAAGCAATACAAAACTACAGAAGAATTACAATTATACTTTGAACCATCAGAGTTTATTTACTTTTCAGAATTACATTGAAGCTTTTCATTATTTTCAAAAAGCAGCTGAGAAAGGATATGACAAAGCCCAATTTCAATTAGGAGTCATGTATTATGGCAAGTCTGAAATCCCCTCTTCCTTTGGGAAGGCAAAGAAGAGGAAGAGAGAGGGAAAGTAAGGAAGGATAGAAGAAGAAAAGAAGAGGGGAAGAGAGGAAAGTGGGAGGAAAAGAAATTGAGAAGAGGAAGAGAAAAAGAAAGAAGGAGAGGGGAATAGGAAAGGAAAAGGAGAGGAAAAGGGAGAAGAGGAGGAAGAAGGAAAAGAAAGAGAGAAGAAGAGAAGGAGAAAGAGAAGAGAAAGAAGAAAGAGATAGGAAGGGAGGGGATTCTCTTCAGGTTCCCAACATTCAATTTTCTTGGTAATCCCTGTAGTGGAGCATGGGTATCGGAAGCTAGTATAGATATAGGCATGATTCACTTTTGCACTCTGGTGTAATGAAGACCAGACCTGATGATAACAACCAATATATAGTTTTATGTAACAGGCCCTCAAACCCACACTCAATTGTCCTCTCACTGACTAGAATGTCAAATTAAATTAATCTCTTGAAAAGAGTATGTTATTTAATATATTATCCTAGATTTTACTTAACCAATAAAGGCAATAAATGCTGACTCAATGTGTTTAGTATAACATAACACAGTACATAATTTTCTATATTGTTTAACAAAAATCTCTTTATCTATTAGCAGATGTTATGCTAATCATGCTATTGTTGTGGTACTGCAAAATTTCAAAGGATTTTTAAAAGTTCACAAACTTGCTCTCAGCACTGATTCTAGAACAATTTGTAACAGATAGATCCAAATAAAAAGACAGGATAGTTCCCAGAAAGGAAGTTCATCATTTTACTTTGCTCAGGTACTTACTACTGAGTGGTTCTCACCTTCTGCTTTCAAAAGTATTCTCACTTTCTGGAGAAATGTTTTCTCCACAAAGGCTGGGGGTGGACAGCTTATTCCCAAAGTTGAGTCCTTGCTGTCTACATCAAACATTATTACATCATAAAATGATGGAGCTGCGAAGGAAATGAAAAAAGTGGAGTTTATTTCTCACAAAATATCAGTGTGGATCAATAAAGCTTAACATGTTGTCAATAACATTTGTGAAAACAATATATTTTGTTTTTCAAATATGTCTAAAAAAATCACAATTCATGGCAATCAAAGAGCATCTAAAAACACCATTACTAAAAATACCTACCAAGAAATACTTTCATGAAGAACAATCGCACTGCAAAATATTCTCCCAATTACATCAGTTATTGAAGCATATCCAGCTCAAGATCTCCCTCTTTAGATATTATCTATCACATTAGGATGTTTAGGAAATTACTGCTGTAGACTTTGCTAAATAGAACCAAAGGCAGTTCATAAGCATTTCACCTTAGCGCATTTAATCACAACCATCTCCCTCTAAGATAATCTTTTTTTCCAAAGAATTAATTACAAATTAATCTAAAAAGCAGATGCATATTGCTTGCAGCAGAAAAGCTGTCATATCAAACTGAGCACAATAATCATTTATTTTAGCTGAATGCTTTGCACGATTTTTGAAAAATGTTTCCCAGGTCCTAGTTCACTGAAGCAGCATATGTTCTGACCTACGCTATTATCATCCTAGTTATGATACATACAGGTATCATTGCAGGTGTTAACTTTTCATTCCTTTTTAAACTGGGGAGAAAGTAATTGTCAAATAAGTTTAACTCTCACTGCTGCTTCCCAATCTCATTCTGTATGACATCAATTTGTTTTAAAATTATCTGTAACAATATTCATATTTTTCCCTTATGATCAAACACTAGAATTGTCTTGCTAGACCAGAGAATGGATCTATTTTATCAGCATTCAACTCATAAACAAGAAAGTAAATAATGGCCTGCATATACAGTAGCATTCTACTGCTGTCCCTAAAAGTATAAATACATTGTTCTGAAAGTTTTTTACCTGAATAATCTACTACTAGCTATGTTTTGGCCTAACTTTGAAAGGTATTCCCTGAATCACTTAGGCACTAGATTTCCTTTTTACCCCAGTCCACCTTAAAAGAAATTCAGAGAGAAATGGGCCCCTCTGGGGGAAAAGAGGAGGGGTGGAAAAGTAGGGGGAGCATTGGGAAGATGTGTGCATGCATGTATACAAGAAATTGTTATAGGGGTCTCCTTTAAGCAAATGCTTAGAAATCAAATAAGGCCATTTTAATTAAGCAAGAGTTTTCTCTTGATGCAATAACAAAGAATAGTGTTGTCTCTTTCTCTGCCTTAGAGTAGGCCAGTGCTGAAAAACTGGTAACTGCAAGAAATAAAAGTGCTTGCTCTTCTAGAAGGAAATTAGCACAGGATGGAACATTCAGAGGGAGGTGAGATTGAAACTGCTTGTTTCTTTGATAAGGATGTTACCAGCATAAGAAGGGCAAGGCACACATAAACAGAACGGAGGGTGAGAATTATTTTCTATGGGAACAGTTTGGAATATATGCCAGTCCAAAGACTTGTTACTTGTTTTCCTGCATGATGACTATAAAGTTTGAAGTAGCCATTTATGGTTCAATTTTTCTCTGTGGCGGAGAGAGAAATCTAGAAACCTACTTTTATGTTTTTGCTCAGTTTTTAAATTGCAAAATAAAAGCTTAATTCTTTATGCCTTCAATCTCGTTTGGGATTTTTTTATTGAACCCATAATTTTATTTTTAATTGAACTCATAAGCATCCGTGTTTTCTTGGAATAAAGGGATTTTCAATGGTTTATGGAATGGACCCTTACAGTTCCTTAACAAGACATAGATTCTATAGCATATACATATGCAAATGTGTCACTTGGGGACACAGTCCAACTGTAAATGCAAGCTTCTCAGTTAAATAACCTACCTAGCATTATGGTTCTCAAAGCTCAACATTTAAATAAAGATTTTGACACTACAAGAGTTACTTGTGGGAAAATAAAACAGTTTTTGTATCAGTACCCGATTTACAGCACCATACGGCACAATTATATATAACATGTATTACAGTTATTCTTTTTCCAAATTCTGATGTTCAGAAGTATAACTGCTAAAGCTTCCAGAACAGAAGGGAGCTTATTAACTTTTTTTTTATTGAACTTCTTGAATTCAAAATAACTCATTTTAATTACACAAAAGAGTAAGGGTAGTACAGATGCTTGCAAGACTTCTGAAATACTTGCTGTCAGAAAGTCAAAGGACACAAACAACACTAAGAAATCCACCATCCAAAAATCATGACTTGGGTATGGATTGAACCAAGAAGTCACTACCTTTTGCTGTAAGATTGGCTACATAAACTAAGCCATCTGCAATGTGAATGTTGAGTCTGTCTCCTGGTGAGAAACCAAACCAGCGTGTAGCCACATCCAGCATCGCAGAATCAATCTCCACTACATCAACAGAGCTCTGCAAGAAGTAGTCATGAAGGAAGAGGGGAAGACTGCCACCACCCAGGCCAATCACAAGCATATGGATCTGAGCCTCTGAAAACAACACACAGAATAGTTACAAATTGACAGTATAATTACCGTTTCTTCCCAAATAAGACCTACCCCCAAAATAAGCCCTAGCATGGTTTTTCAGGCTGCTCGTAAATGTAAGCCCTATCTCAAAAATAAGCCCTAGTTAAGATCGTCAGCTTACTGGTAGTAAGTCCAGCAGCAAAACCAGCAGAAGGTCTCTCACTCCACCCAATGCCCACAGTTCCTGCCTGTCGCTATTTTGAAACAATCCCTGAGGTCAAGGGGTGAGGAGGGCTATTGATATGTTGTCAAATATAGGATGTCAATCCGAGTGGCACGCAGTTTCTCGTTCCGATTGACATCTCAGATTTGGTAATGTATCAATAGCCCTCCTTGTCCCTTGACCTCAGGAATTGTTTCTGCCCGTCATTGAGATAGCAATGGGCGCATTAGGCAGAGCACATGATGGAGGGCTTGTTGGGATTAACATCCTGGATTTAGCAACATACTGTGTTTCCCCGTAAATAAGATCTACCCCCAAAATAAGCCCTGGTGCATATTTTTGAGCAAGAATATAAGACAGGATCCTATTTTTGGGAAAACACGATAGCAGTGTTCTGCTCTGAATAGTGAGTGTGGCATGGGATACTTCTGTATCATAATTATCAGTGTTACGCTTGCAAAGTCCTTCTTATAGCTCTGTTATAGTTGCTCTGCTAACTCCAAGGGGGATTTATTTAAGAGCAGAAAAGAAGCCAAGTCCATTGCTCCATAATCAGATTTTCTGAGGTTGCAATTCAGTTCATTTAGTACCAAATAATCCAGCAGTGCTAAATATGGCTGTTGATGAAGACACCTGTTTTTTTAAGAATCATTCCTTGGCGGACTATATGTCAACATCCATATCACAATGCAGCAAGATCAGTCCTGTGTAAGGCAAGCTGCAGCCCAGCTGTAAGGTTACCAGAGCTGGGATGAAAAATCCAGATAATAGATAACAAATGACATGGCAGGAAAGATATACAGAAAACTTGTTAAATCTTTGCTGCCACCTACTGACCATGTGGATTTTCAAAGTTCAGATTTGAAAGCTCAAAGTTTGGGTTATATGCAGAACAGCTCTAATCACAGATGGCTAAGAAAAAATAAGATAATTTGCTGCACATTTTGGCAGAACCACCTTGGGGCTAGGGGTTGAACAAATTACTGAAGTTTGAACTTCGCATCTGCATTCTTTCTTCCTTTTTAGTATTTGCTCAGACACTCAATTTAATCCAATTTAATTTGGTCAAATGAATTCTAGTCAATGGATATGCATTATATATGTCAGCACCTTTATGATCCTACTTCAACTCTGGTAATGAATTTGAGGATAGACAAGACTAGAAGCATAATCTTATTTACAAATGCCTCATAGAGAGACAGGAGACTGAGTTCTAGCCACGCCTTAAGACATGAAAGCTGTGTGGGTGACTTGGGTCAGTCCCTTTCGCTTAATCTAACGCACTTCAAAGGGCTTGTGATGTAGAGAAAGAGGTGGAGAAGGAAGGACATTTGTATGTTTGCCACCTTGAGTTATTTATAAAAGGCAAAAAATTTGGGATAAATATCTAATAAATAAAATCCTACTATTTAACTATGGCTGACAGGAACCTGACACAAATGTCACTTAATATTCATGGGTCACCCTTAAAAATTGACTATGTGACTTCCCACTCACTTGGAAGATCTTCAGGGTTTTTCAGCAAGCACAGTCCTGCGACCATAGCTCTGTGGTGAGCGCAACACAAGTAACTTTTGTCAATAGCCGGACAGGCAGCTTCAGCATCAGGTTTGAAATGGTCCCTAGGGGTCACTTTCTTCTTCTTCTGCTTGTTACCTGGCCAAAGAAAACAAAACTTATATGGACTGTAACTATAAAAGTGTGTGTGAGTGTGTGTGTGGGGTTAATTATTGAACTTATATGGAATAAGAGACAAGTACTCAGAATACTCCATCCCCCTCGTGTGCCCCCCCTTCACACACTAGGACATTCCCCACAATGGATCAAGATTGGAATTCTATCTCTTTCTCCCAAAATTGCCATTCTGATTATTTTGTTTTCAACAACTTATTAATTTCGAAACAGGTTGGAATTCATTCTTGTTTACTACATGGCTGTGCAAAGATAATGTCCGTTCAGATGTTGCTGATTTAGAACTCTTGACAGTCCATTCAGCACAAGTAGTAGTCAGGGATGCTGGGAGTTGTAGTCTAACAACATTCAAAGGGCCATAAATTCACCTGGTAGAGAAGACTGATATGGATTTACATATCTTAAAATATGAAGTGCTAAATAGGAGGGAGCAATGCATATTGTACTTAGTAATTCAAAATCATTGCCTTAACTTACTGGCCTGCCTCAGTGCTTCTTTCTATCATTTCCTCAAATTGATCCACAGAAAACTGGAGAGAAAAGTGGGGCTGTGCAGTACATGCCTCCCACTTATATACCTGTACTAGGCCTCCAAGCAACCCCATTCTAAAAGATAGTAGCCCATAGCTGGTAGCCACAGCTTTCATTTCACCTTTGTGGGATACCCTGGATGAAAGCCTTGCTTCTGACTGCACTACATTCCTGTTGCTGAGGAAGATGAGGCGACGGAAATAGCAAGCACCACTTCCTTTCACATCTTCAATAACATACTCCCCACTAAAAGGACTAGTATCATGATGCTGGATGGTACGGATCCCAATGTCTCCATCCACAGACAGAAATGGCACCTGCAAGAGAAGGCAATCTTATGATGCTACCATCCCACAGAGAGTTTCTTCAAGGAGCAGGGAAACAGAATATAAAGCATATTATAAATGTCATCTACTCTGCCCACCTGATCTATGATCACTGCTTTCTAGGATTTGTGGTAATCTTTGCTAGAACCAATACTAAGATGGCAGAAAAAATATTTTTAAACTGTTTTTGGTATTCTTATGGACAAGAGACAATGCCCATTTAATTTTAAGTATCAAGAACAGGTAAAACTCAAAAAATTAAAATATTGTGTAAATGTTCATTTATTTCAATAAGGCAACTTAAAAGGTGAAACTAATATATGAGATAGGCTCATTACATGCAAAGTGAGGTAGTTCAAGCCTTGATTTGTCATAATTTTGATGATTATGGCTTACAGCTCATGAAAACCCCAAATTCACAATCTCAG